>MU708049.1:7569-25450 GCA_026770625.1 Nicotiana glauca
CGGCGAATAGCGCATCGGTTGTGTCCTTTCAGGATGAAATACAGTATATTACTTGCCTCACCGTGGGTGTGATGGATTGCGGGGTTTCAGACCTTAATCTGTGCGTGGCTGTCCGTGTTGAGCATGGTGACTTGAGGTACTTCATGGGTAATAGTGTTTGGAGAGGATCGCGCGTTGTGGCAAGGCCACGTGAAGTTGTGACATTTCGAGGAGAATTCAGGTACTCTATTTCTATGATGTGAGACAGGGTCTCAGCTTTGTGTTGTAATGGTACTGTTGAGCTTGGGGTGCAACTCTTTCATTTGAGTCATTTTTCATGATTTGAGTATGTTCAGACCGCCCGTCACTGGTGCGTGGATTATGCAATTTGTGGCTTAGTCCTGTGATGAGGTGCCATATCACTAGAGTGGTGCGTTGAATTCGAGATAACTGTTGGAGTCATTAATAAATGCGAACAGATATGATTTCGGCTGATTAGAGAGTTCATATCGAGGTTTGGCTTGAAAATCTGTTGTGGCGTGAGTCAATAGGGAAATAGCTTTATGTATGGGTGACGTGGTAGCACCCCGGTTTATATGCATGGTAAAGTTATTCAGCTATTGGTTAGCTTCTAGGACAACTCTGAGTACGCTCGAGGATGAGCTTTGGTTTAAGTTGGGGAGGATGTAACGACCCGACCCGTTATCTCATGAGTAACTACCCCGTTCTTCTCATTTTCTGCGCCCTTACGTTTCATTATCGGTATTGGGTGCGTTAGAATTTAATTGGAGTGATTTTATTAAGAAATGAGACACTTAGTCTCTTTTAAGAAGACTTAAGTTGGAAAAGTCAACCGGATATTGACTTATGAGTTAGAGGGCTCGAAATTGAATTCTGTTGATTTGGTTAGCTCCGGGTGATGATTTAAGGCTTAGGAGCGCAATCGGAAGTAATTTTGGAGATCTGGTGAAGAAGTTAGCCTATTTTGGCGAAGTTAGTATTTTGGCAATTTCCGGTTTATAGGTGGTATTTTGATCTGGGAGTCGGAATAAAATTCCGAGAGTTGCAGTAGCTTCGTTAGGTGAATTTGGACTTGTCTGCAAATTTTCAGGTCATTCGGACGTCATTTAATTGGGTTTTTGATCGAATGTGAGATTCGGAAGTTTTAGTTAATCTTAGGCTTGAATTCGTCGTGATTTGATGATTTTTATGTTAATGATCGTATTTTTATGATTGGAACAAGTTCGAATGAGGAAATAGAACATATCTGTATTCTTGGTTGAGGTCCCGGGGGCCTCGGGTTGAATTCGGGAGGTTGAACGGGAGAATTTGGAGTTTGAAGTTTGCTGGTTTTGAGTTGCAGCAGGTATTTCCGCATATGTGGAAGGGAGACCGCAGATGCGGCTCCGCAGAAGCGGAAAATTCTCCGCAGGCGTGAAATTTGGTGAGTCCAGCAAGTTCCGCAGAAGCGGAAGTTTATTCGCAAAAGCGAGTCCGCAGAAGCGGGAAAATGATCGCAGAAGTGAAATGGCGATGGCTTGGGAGGTTCCGCAAAAGCGGAACATTTTCCGCATATGCGAGTCCGCAGAAGCGGACTATTAACCGCAGAAGGGGTTTTGGATGAATTGAAGTGAAACGGCAGAAGCGGACAGTTTCCGCATAAGCGAAAGTCGCATAAACGGCAATTACTCCGCAGAAGCGAAAAATGCTGAGTGTTTAATGAAACAGTGGGTTTCGATTTTCAGAAGTTAGAAAATACTTTGGGACTTCGGGAGAGGCGATTTTGCCCGATAATTGAGAGATATCGAAGGGATTCCATCAGGTATGAACTTGTAGCTTCAAATAATGTTGTTATGGTATAAAAACAAGGATTAAACACTGATAATTCAAGGAATTTAAGGGTAAAAATGGTGGTTAGGGCTTGAAGCCTAAGAGAGGCTAAATTGATGATTTGAAGGGGCTATTGAACTCCGATTCTTGTGTAATTGATATGTACGGACTCGTGGTGAGACGAGGATTCCGGAAATGTGAATTTCATAATTTTTCGAGAAGTGGGCCCGGGGCTTGGATTTTGCCAATTTCGTATTTTTGAGTATTTTTCTAGTTCTTTCGATTGGGTTATGTCCCATTAGCATATTATGATGTATTCCTTATGATTTTGGATAGATTGGACGCGTGTGAAGGCCGGTTTGAGGAGCAAAGGCGTCACAGGCTAGAGTTTTCGCCGGTTCGAGGTGGGTAATACTTGTAAATGATGTCCTGAGGTTTTGAAACCTCGGACTTGCATATCATAGTGCTATATTGAGGTGACTTGCACGCCAGATAACGGGCGTGGGGTAGAGCACCATTGTGGATTGTGACTTGGTCCGTCCCGCTTAATAAAAATACTACTAAATTGCTTGGAGCTGAATTGACTTCCTGTTAAAGTTATTAATTATCATGATTTGGACTGATTGTCATGTTTTGGGCTTCGTGCCGAATATTTGAATCCTTCGGGGATTAAGTCACTGTTTTTGCATTACTGTGCACATTTCTATCTCAGTCCAAGGTTTAAAATATTATTTTGCAAACTTAGCCATCTTTCTAAGATTTGAAAAACTTAATTGATATTTTACTGACATTGTTGCTGAGAACTGCTATGTGACTAGTGCCCAAAGGGCTTATGTGCATTCATGACTGTGCATGGATCGGGCTACACGCTGCAGCGGGAGTGATATTGATATTGCGCTTGGCCTGTAGGAGCCCCTCCGGAGTCTGAACCCCCATAGTGAGTGCCGGGCGCCCAAATGGATTAGACTGTACGCCGCAGTGGTCATGTGCATTGCATTGCATTCATGCATTGGTCTCGGTTTGTACTATGTGGCATGACATTTAGCACTCATATATCATTGGCATACATGTATTACTTGCCTTGTTGACCAGATAACCTGGTGTTAATGGCTAAATGAGTGTTGTGCCCGAGTGGCTGATTTGTGTGCAAACTCGCACTGCTTGATGACGCATTCAATTGCTTAACTGATAACAATGAAAGAAAGAGATATTTTCAAAAGAGATTTTAAACTGAGCCAGATGTTTTATAAAGGATTTTCATGGAACTACTGTTATCTAAAAAGTGTTGTTCTGTATTTTATAACATGATGGAGTGCTCTTACGTGGTTTCTTTATTCTCAGCATTATTTACTCTTATTACCACTGAGTTGGAAGTACTCATTTTACTCCCTGCACCATGTGTGCAGATTCAGGCATTTTGGAAGCTTAGCTAAGCTAATTGCTGCTTCAGAGTTTTATTGGAGTAGTCGAGGTAGCTGCCTGACGTTCGCAGGACCCGACTCTTTCCTTATTCCTTTATTATTTTTCCGCACTTTCGAACGTTTGTATTATTGGAGTCTTATTACTCCGTATTGTTAGAGGCTCTAGACTCATGACCCCCAGGTCTTTGGGAGATTATTCAGTTTGGTTTCTATCTATCAGTTAAGATTCTAGTGTTATTATTGATAATGATATTTAAATAATTGGTTTGAGCTTCATGCTCGGGTTGAGAATGTAAATGGTCGGGCTTGCCTAGCAGTTGTGTTGGGCGCCATCACGATCGGGTCTGGGGTCGTGACAAAGATGGTCACAATACGATGGGGAGGGGGTTCGTTTGGTGAAGATGAAGGTTGGGGGGATGGGTATTGCGGCTAGGGATTAGAAATAAGAAAGGAGATCGAAGGGCGGGTCGTTTGGTTATGGGCGGATGAACCGGGTCGGGTCTTTGGTGTTGGGCAGGTTTAAGCGGTGGTTTTGGATGGGTTGGGGAAAATTCGATTTGGGCTTAGAAGAATTAAGTTAAAGATGGCCCACATTTGATTTCCTTCTCTTTATTGTGTTATTTTCCTTTTCTTTTATTTCCTGAAAATTCTAAAAAACAAAAAATACAACCTAGATTAATTCTTGATCAAATTATCCTAAAAATATTAATTGACTCTAAGTTGTCATTATCACAAATAACTAAATATCGAATTAAAAGAAAATCACACAATTTAACACTAAATACTAAAAATGCAAAATACATTTTAATGAAATTTTCACATATTTATTAATTAATTCCAAAATGTCAAAGTAAATCCTAAAATTAACCACACTATAATTTTTTTATTTTTCATTAATTTAACAAATAAACATACACAAACAAATGTAAACAATAATAGAAAGTATCATGAAAATTCACAAAACTGCACAAAAAAATAAAAATTATTTTGTTTTGAATATTTGGGAGTAATTCATGTGAGGCCAAAATCACGTGCTCACAGCTGCTCCTCTTTGCTCGTAAACATGAATAGTTTTCGTGCAAAGACAAAGTGAGCGGAGATGAGCGATTTTTGCCCGTTTGAACACTCGTGTGAAGCATTTTTGAATGATTTGACCGAACATCTGCTTCAAAGGTTTCCTACATATCCTTGGCTAAAAGGAAATCATGTCAATATAGTTCGGGAAGTTTTGGTAGCTGGGAATACCATAAAGCTGTGTTTATTGTCGTTGCTGCTACTGTTACTTGCTGACCCCTTATTTCACCAGGTTAAAAGAAAAATAAAGAAGCTAGGCTAAGCTATGGCCTATGAATTACAAAGATTTATTCTCAAACTTGTTCCGCGACCTTTGTTGCCTTGTCGCCTTGTATTTCATCACAACGATCCTTTTGTTGCTGTCTTGCACCGACTTCTTGATTTGAACTGTATTTCTCCGTTCTTAAGGCGAGTACTTTATTGCTGATCCTTTAATTGTCTTGTCTTGATTATCGGCGTCCTGCTCTGTTCTCCAGGCGGGCTCTTAACTTCAAAACTTTAAAAGCTATGCCTCTGTTCTCCAGGTGAGCTCCTGACTTCAAAACTTTAAAAGGTACACCTCTGTTCTCCAAGCGGGCTCCTGACTTCAAAACTTTAGAAGGTATACCTCTGTTCTCTAGGCGAGCTCCTGACTTCAAACCTTTAAAAGGTACACTTCTGTTCTCCAGGCGGGCTCCTGACTTCAAAACTTAAAAGGTACACTTCTGTTCTCCAGGCGGGCTCCTGACTTCAAAACTTAAAAGGTACACCTCTGTTCTCAGGCAGGCTCCTGACTTTAAAACTTAAAAGGTACACCTCTGTTCTCCAGGTGGGCTCCTGACTTCAAAACTTAAAAGGTACACCTCTGTTCTCCAAGCGTGCTCCTGACTTCAAAACTTAAAAGGTACACCTCTATTAAAATGTATGCCTCTATTTTCCAGGCGGGCTCCTGACTTCTACAACAATTGACAAAACAAAGAAACTTTTCTGCCCTAGTTTGATAGCTGGTGCGTGTCATATTACTAGATATTAATAAGAATTTGAAATCTAAAATTTGAATTGTACTCCCTCTATTCTTCAGGCGGGGTCCTGACTGCTGAAACTTGAAAGATACGCCTCCGTTCTCCAGGCGGGCTCCTGACTTCAAAACTTTGACAGGTACAACTCTGTTCTCCAGGCGGGCTCCTGACTTCAAAACTTTAAAAGGTCTTCTTTTGTTACTTGACATTGTTTTCCCTTGCATCTTGAACCATTTTCCCTTGAAACTTAAATTGTCTTTCTTCGAAACTGCTTTCCCTTTAAAACTTGAGTTGTCTTGCTCTCCCTTGAAACTTGAGTTGTCTTCCCTGTTCTGTTTGGTGTTTGCCTTTCCTTATGGTGGGTTCCTCTGAAACAACCGAGATTTTCTGCCCCTATTTCAATCAAAGAAAAATCTTGTCAGTTTAAGATATAGTGTTAGTTGTGATACTCTTGCTGGGGATGGTTTTCCCCTTCCTCTTTTTCGTGTTCTACCTTGTTCGATTGACTTGAACTTGGTCGAGATTCTCCGATACTCCGACTACTTCCTTATCCGTAAACTTTCCAACTGTTGCTTCCCACCTCTAACCTTCTTATCTGAAACTTTCCAATTGTTGCCTTCCCCTTTGGATTTTTATCCGATCCCATATTTTCACAGAATCTCCACCAATCTATCATTTGGTTTATCAATGATGCCTCTTACGTCCCATCACCTTCTTTTTGGCATATCCTAGCCCCACTTTTTTTGTACTACTTTGGAATCTGGCAGTAAACTCTGAAAATCCTTCTTATTTGTTAAAAACAAACCATTATTAGAAAAGTCTTAGCCAAAAGAAATGAAATACGATGATTTCAAAAGATGAAAAAAAATAAAGGAGAAGATCTTCCTTTAGAAGATTGTTTGAGAAAGAAAAAGACTTATCTGAACGGGATAACTGACCCCAATGATAATGTTGTGCATTTCGGATTAATTAACCCAGCCTATTCAATCAATCAATTTCCCAATTGTCCTACTTTGTGCCTCAAAGTTTTCCTTAACCAAATCTTTTTGTCGAATCCCCATTTTCGTTCAACTTGATGCTTTGACGAATCTTTTGCCGTCAACCTCACTTCATTTGTCCCTTTCTCAATTCCTTGTCGCCTCATGGTGCATGTGAAGATTTTCACCAATAAGACTCTCATTTTTTGGACTTCTCTCAGCTTACATCACACAGTGCCCCATTTTTTGGACTTCTCTTAGCTTACATTACCTTACAGTGCCCTTGCGGGTTTTCACTAATAAGACTCTCTCATTTTTCATTTTTCTTGCTTAAAATCGGAGTATTACCCCTGGTATAAATTATTTTTACTTGCTTGACTTGGAACCTCTCGAAGTCTGATCGGGAGGTCTTTCTTTGGACATTAATATGGATTCTTGGATAGGTTTGGAAATAAAAGGGTATCAAAAAGTTCAAACCAAATCCAATGGGTTAGAATTACAACTTTTGGAACCAATTTTCTAGTTACAAACATAACTTCTGCCCCAATTTCTTGCTTGGGGACCATTTGATTTTTATTTCATTATGACCGAGCCGTGAAACTGCCTACGTATCCTTAAAAGGAATCAGGTCAAACGTAGTTCATCCAAATTCCTTGTTGTTATAGTTTTTCTCTTCACTTATTATTATATATTTTCCTTTCCAATTTTTCTTTTCTTTATATTTTTTCCTTTTTCTTTTCTTTCTTCTATTTTCCTTTCTTCTTGGTTATTGATTCCAAAAGAGGGGTACGAAATAAAATAAATAAGGCTCAAAAGGGTGAACAAAGGGTAAAGTGTTTAGATAGCAGAACAAATTACCCTAGTCATTTCAACCTTCGAGATAATGCCAAGTAGAAACAATCAGTGATTATACTAAAGAAATCATACATAATATCTCTTGACCGCATCAGAATTGATAGCCATATCTATGCTTTTTCCTTCAATATCTGTTAAACATAAAGCACCATTGGACAATACTCTGGTCACAATGAACGGTCCTTGCCAGTTCGGGGTGAACTTACCCTTTTCTTCAGCCTGATGTGGAAAGATTAGTTTCAACACTTGCTGCCCCACTTCAAACCTCTTGGGACGCACCTTCTTGTTACACGCTCTTGCCATCCTCTTTTGATACAATTGGCCATGACATACTGCTGCCAATCTTTTTTCATCGATTAAACTCAACAACTCCAAATGGGTTTTGACCCACTCATCATCATCAATCTCAGCCTCGGCGACAATCCGAAGAGACGTGATTTCAATTTCCGCAGGAATCACTGCTTCAGTGCCATATACCAACATATAAGGAGTTGCACCAACTGAAGTACGAACAGTGGTGCGATAACCCAATAACGCAAATGGTAACTTCTCCTGCCATTGCCTCGAACTTTATACCATTTTCCTCAGTATTTTCTTTATGTTCTTGTTGTCTGCCTCAACTACTCCATTCGCCTTAGGACGATATGGGGTGGAATTGCGATGTGTAATCTTAAACTGCTGACATACTTGTTTCATCAAATTGCTGTTAAGATTAGCACCATTATCTGTGATGATTACCTTTGGGATTCCAAATCGATAGATGATATTGGAGTGTACAAAATCAACCACTGCCTTCTTGGTTACGGACTTGAAAGTTCTAGCCTCAACCCATTTGGTAAAATAATCAATGGCCACCAAAATGAACCTGTGCCCATTGGATACTGCTGGATCAATAGGCCCAATAATGTCCATGCCCCAAGCAACAAAGGGCCACAGTACCGACGTTGTGTGCAATTCTGATGGCGGAGAGTGAATCAAATCCCCGTGTATCTGGCATTGATGACATTTTCGCACAAAGCTGATACAATCTCGCTCCATAGTGAGCCAATAATACCCTTCTTGAAGAATCTTCTTCGCTAATATATATCCGATCATGTGCGGCCCGCAAACTCCAGAATGTACTTCTGTCATGACTGTCGTAGCTTGTTTAGCATCTATGCATCTTAACAATCCAAGATCTGGTGTTCTTTTATACAACACTCCTCTACTGAGGAAAAATCCAATTGCCAACCGTCGAATTTCTCTCTTTTGATCTCCTGTGGCTTGAACCGGGTATATCCCCATCCTGATGTACTCCTTGACATCGCGGAACCATGGTTCGCCATCCAGTTCTTCCTCTATCATGTTACAATAAGCATGCTGATCACGAACTTGAATGTACAAAGGATCAACATAAGCTTTGTCTGGATGATGTAGCATTGATGCCAAGGTAGCCAAAGCATCAGCAACCTCATTATGTATCCTTGGAATATGCTTGAACTCCACTGATCTAAACCATTGACAAAGATCATCCAAACATTGTCGGTATGGTATGATCTTCAAATCCCGTGTTTTCCATTCTCCTTGAATTTGATGTACCAGATGGTCTGAGTCTCCCAAGACCAAAACTTCCTGGACATCCATGTCTATAGCCAGTCTTAGACCTAAAATACATGCCTCATACTCAGCCATATTGTTGGTGAAATAAAAGCGAAGTTGAGCCATAACAGGATAGTGATGTCCTGTTTCAGAAATAAGCACAACCCCTATTCCAACTCCTTTCATGTTTGCAGCCCCATCAAAGTACAGTTTCCAACCTGGTTTTTCAGTTAGTTCCAACTCTTCAATATGCATCGTCTCTTCATCAGGAAAATAAGTCTTCAGCGGCTCATATTCTTCATCGACCGGGTTCTCGGCCAAGTGATCAGCCAACGCTTGGGCTTTCATTGTAGTCCTTGTCATATAGACAATGTCAAACTCCGTGAGTAAAATCTGCCACTTTGCAAGTCTCCCTGTGGGCATAGGCTTTTGAAAGATATACTTCAACGGATCCAAGCGGGAAATGAGGTAAGTAGTGTAAGATGACAAATAATGTTTCAATTTTTGAGCTACCAAAGTTAGGGCACAACATGTCTTCTCAAGGTGAGTGTACTTAACCTCATAAGCCGTAAACTTCTTGCTAAGATAGTAGATGGCTTGTTCCTTCCTGCCGGTGATGTCATGCTGCCCCAGTACATAGCCAAATAAATTTTCCAAGACCGTCAAATAAAGAATCAAAGGTCTTCCTGGTTCAGGTGAGACCAACACAGGTGGACTTGACAAATACCCCTTTATCTTATCAAATGCCTCTTGACATTCTTCAGTCCATTTGACCGCGGTATCCTTCTTCAATAACCTAAAAATAGGTTCACAAGTTGATGTGAGCTGAGCAATAAACCTGCTGATGTAGTTCAACCTTCCTAACATACTAATCACTTCAGCCTTGTTCTTCGGAGGTGGCAATTCCTGGATAGCTTTGATCTTTGATGGGTCCTACTCGATGCCGCGACGGCTGACTATGAACCCCAATAGTTTTCCTGATGGAACACCAAATGTGCACTTGGCAGGGTTGATTTTAATGTCGTACCTGCGAAACCTCTGAAAGAATTTCCTCAAATCTCCTACATGGTTGGCTTGCTTCTTTGATTTGATGATCACATCATCCACATATACCTCAATCTTCTTGTGAATCATATCATGGAACACAGTGGTCTTTGCTCGCGTGTATGTTGCCTCAGTGTTCTTCAGACCAAATGGCATTACTCTGTAGCAATAAGTTCCCCATGGCATGATGAATGCCGTCTTCTCTGCATCTTCTTCATCCATTAATATCTGATGATACCCGGCATAGCAATCCACAAAAGATCCAATCTCACGTTTTGCACAATTGTCAATCAAAATATGGATATTGGGTAGTGGGAAGTTATCCTTTGGGCTTTCTTTGTTGAGATTGAGATAATCAACACACACCCTGATTTTCCCATCCTTCTTTGGCACCGACACAATATTAGCCAACCAATCAGGGTATCGAGTGACCCGAATAACCTTTGTATCTAGCTGTTTGGTTATTTCTTCCTTAATCTTCACACTCATATCAATTTTGAATTTCCTATATTTTTGCTTGACAGGAGGGAATGTCGGGTCAGTGGGCAATTTGTGAACCACTAAATCGGTGCTTAAACTCGGCATGTCGTCATATGACAATGCAAAAATGTCTTTGAATTCAATAAGTGTTTTGATTAATTCTTCCCTGATATTTGGTTGATGTTATCTGTGTCCCCTAGATTGATGGCTTTTGTATCATTTAAGTTGGGCCTGGGTTTTCCTTCGAATTGACTTAGTTCTCTACTAATCTCTTCGAAAGATTCATCCTTATCGTATTCTGACTCATAATCTACTTCTTGCACTATTATTTCAGAGTCAGATTGATTTTATAGATCGGGTTAAGGATTCATTATGCATGCCATGTCATTAGGACCAGTATAAAGAGAACTGTACAGAAAGGAAAAGAAGAACAAAAATTAAAATCAAAATAAGGAATGAAGAGCAAAATTTTCATTTTATTGAAGTAGGGGATAACAAGGTTTTGCACACTTTAACCAAAATAAAGAGAATAAAAATCTAGATTACAACCTTGGAATAATCCAGACAAAGAAAGAAAATCAGAGCCAACCACCAAGACTCCATCCGAGTGGGAAAAGGAGTAGCCCTCCAATTATTGACTTTTGCCAGTGATCTGACGAACTGCACATCTGCCTTGATTGACCCTTCCCCAACTTCTACCATGTTAACCTCATCGAATAACCATTCGAACCCTTTATCCAAATCTCCATCAGCACTAATCAGTGACCCGGTAACTTTTGACAACAACTGCTTTCTAATACAGGCCTGACGAAAGAAATGGACAGATGCGGGATTGGCTTTGGCAAGACCCATGCCTTTTTCTTCATTTTGCGGGCACGTCTCACATCTGCCGCGGTGGGTTTAAACCCCAAACCAAAAGTATCCAAATTCTTTGGAAGAGAAACTGGCTGCATGATGCCTTGTAGAGCAGTACCCAAACCTTTACCTGCTATGAAACCATTCTTTAACATTTCAAAAGCTACTATGACAGTTGCAGTCGTTACCCTAGGAACTGGGATGCTTTTCCCCTCTGGTACCTTTTCCACTGGTACTGTGTCGGAGACTTGATATACCCACAACCCCTGGTCGTCTTCCACTTTGATGAAGGGTACAACGGCATCACCCATGGCATACATATTATCTTCACCGTGCACCACAATCTCATGTCTATCCCACTCGAATTTAACCACGTGATGCAACATAAATGGCACTGCCTTGGCGGCGTGGATCCAAGGTCTCCCCAACAAAAGGTTATAAGAGACTGCCACATCTAGCACTTAAAATTCCATGGTGAACTCCACGGGCCCTATTGACAATTCTAGTGTTATGTCACCCACGAAATCTTTGCCTCCGCCGTCGAACCCTCGTACACATACATTGTTCTTATAAATTCTATCATCATCGAACTTTAGCTTATTCAATGTGGAAAGAGGACATATATTTGCACTGGATCCGTTGTCAACTAGAACTCGCGTGACCACAGAGTCTTCGCATTTTACCGTCAGATAAAGGGCCCTATTATGTTCTGTGCCCTCCACAGGCAACTCGTCATCTGAGAAAGTAACTCTGTTTACCTCAAAGATTTTATTTGCTATCTTCTCCAAGTGATTTACCGAGATCTTGTCAGGGACGTGGGCCTCATTCAATATTTTCATCAGCGCCTAGCGGTGCTCATCTGAGTGGATCAGCAATGAGAGCAATGAGATCTGGGCTGGTGTTTTCTTCAATTGTTCTATAATAGAGTAATCCTGTGCTTTCATTTTCTTCAAGAATTCTTCCACTTCTTGTTCTGTCACAACTTTCTTTACCAATACCGGGTTATCTTTGGGAATTCTGGCTTTTCTCAACTCTTTAGGGGCGAAGCACCTCCCTGAACGAGTCAGACCTTGAACTTCACAAACTTCCTCCTTGATTTCCTTCCCTTTATATGTCACCACCACTTGTTCATAACTCCAAGGGACAACTTTACTATTGGTCACTGGCAACTGAGTTACCGGCTTTATAATAATAGGCTCTATGCGAGCACCCTTCACTACCACAACAGGTTTACTTGCAACCCCCGGTACCACCACTTTTGCTTGTTCTGGTTTCACTGCAACAATGCTTGATTACCCTTTCTCGGCCACCACAACTGGCTTGCTATTCACCCCCTTCAACTGGACCACCGACTTTCCACTGGTCATCTTCTCTTTTGAACCTATTTTGCTGGAATGGATCACCATTACTGTCTGCGAGGGTTTCTTTGGCTCCCCTCCCTTGTGTATCAACTCAATCATATGGATCTCATGGTGAGTCGGCAACGGATTCTGGTTGATATTTGGTGCCTATGGGGCCTGAACCTCGATCCGGTGAGTATCAATGAGCTCTTTCACAGCTATTTTTAGTTTACAACACATCTCTGTATCATGCTCGGAGGCCGCTGAACAACATTCATAGCTCATCGAGCGATCAAGATTTCTAGGAGGGGGGTTTGGCAACTTAGCCTCAATTGGATTCAACATGCCCAACTACCTTAGCCTATGGAATAAACTGGTATATGATTCTCCCAGGGGAGTGAAAGTCTTCTGTTTCTGTGCCCTCTCATTTCTGAAGCCTTGGCTTAGACGGAACCCTGTTCCAGAGGGGTTTCTGTAGGCTCTTGGGGGTGGGAAGGCATTTTGTGGAGTCGGCGCACGCCATTGTGCGTGATACGGGGGTCGAATGTATGCCTGCGCATGATGGACGAAAAAGTGGGGATCTGGTTGTGGGTAGTAATGTTTGTGGTGGGCTGTATGGAGTGTGGGGGTAAATTTGAGGGTGGGGTTGTGGCTGGTTGATGGTGCGGAGCGTCTGGGCCACGTTCTCGACTCAACTGTTGCAACTTCTTCCTTCTTATTTCTTCCCACGATACCCCCAGTACCATTTTGAATGGTCTGGGTGGTTGCCTTGATTGCCGAATAGCTCATGATTTTATTGGATTTCAGTCCTCCCTCCACCATGCCCCCCATTTTGACCACTTCATTTAAAGACTTCCCTATTACCGACACCAGATGGCCGAAATAAGTGGTCTCCGAGGCTTGTAGGAAGTAATCAACCATCTCACTTTCTTTCATTGGCGGATCAACCCTTGTCGCTTGCTCCCAGCGGAAGCTGTATTCTCAAAAACTTTCTCCGAACTTCTTCTCAATCTTTGTCAGTGATAGACGATCCGGGATGATTTCAAGGTTGTACTGAAAATGGCATGCAAATGCTTGGGCTAGATCATCGCAAGAGTACAACCTTCCATGGTCTTGATGGGTGTACCATTCTAACGCTGAGCCGCTCAAGCTCTGACCGAAGTATGCCATTAACAATTCATCCCTTCCTATTGTTCCTCTCATTTTACTGCAGAATCCCCTCAGATGGGCCACTGGATCTCCATGTCCATTGTACAAGTCGAATTTGGGCATTTTGAACCCTGCCGGCAGTTGTACGTTGGGAAACAAACATAAATCTTTGTAAGCTACGCTTACCTGACATCCTAGTCCTCTCATATATATCTGAAGGACTGCTCCAAACTCTTGACCTTCCTGGCCATCTCTTCTTTTTCCAAGTTCTTAGTAGGCTTCTCAATTTCTGTCGAGATACCAAGTTGAGGAGGGTAAAGACACGATTCAGGTGCTTTAAAAGTAGGTTCAGAAGGGTAATATTGGTTATCCTGCGTTTGGAATACAGGCTCGCTGGAAGACCTGTAGAGTGGGGCTGGTGGAGGTGCCACAAAAATAGGGGTAACTGGTGGAGGGGGGTATGGAATTGTCTTTGGAACTTGTGGTGTCTGAGAGGTAATTTCCTGATGATGTTTATATGTGAGAAAAGTTGGGGATTAGTCCGAACCAAGTTGTTCTGGAGATTGGGTGGGTACTGGGAGGAAAGTAGGGTTAGCAGGATAGGCTGGTGGTGGCTGACCCTTTGTCCCGGCCCGGTACATCTCAACCATTTGTTGTTTTAACTTGTACATTTCATCTTTCATGGCTTGCACATCTACTTCTTCCACCTCGGCGGTCCTTTCTCTTTCGGGGCTAGACATGATCACTGGTATTGGTCCCTTTGATTTAGTCTGATAATGGTAATGTTCCAGTACGCTCTAGGTAAACTAACTTGATTGAATTTTCTGGAAAACAACAAACTTGTTAGTTTTTTTAGAATTTAACAAATATACAATCACACATTGGGATGCAATGCACCTAGGCAGTTAATCATTTTCTATCATGTATTTTCTTTAGTTACATGCGTCATTCCGGCCTTTCATAATTGTGACCCCTTCTTTTACTGATTCTCAAACTTTCCTTTATTTTATTTATTTCTTATTTTTCCCTTCTCTCCCTCTTTTTTTTCAGTGATGGTGGTCGAAACTTATGTGGATTGCCTACGTATTATGTCCCCGCATGAATCAGACTGTGCGTAGTTCTGGCTGATGTAAAAATACGTTGCAAAATATTTTTCCCAAAACAATTACTTTTATTACAACACATGAGAAAAAGTTTACAAACTTTAAAAAGACGACAAAGCAAACTTGAAAAAGGACTGACTGACAGACTTACAAACTTTAACAAGAAACATACAGACTCAAAAATAAGGATCAAGAATACATCAATGCCCCAAAATTCCCTGGGGCCCACGAGGCATCATTCGGCGTTGCCGCGGGCCTTTGTGCAAGATCCCTTTGTAGCCTCTCCAAATCGCTCATTATTTGCCGGACGAATGTCATCACCGCAAAAAAGGTGGTACGGGTCATGTCCTCGCATGCACGGCATTTTGCAATAATGTAATGTGCGATGTTTGCGGCACCTTCTCTAATCCTGCTCTTTTCCTGCAGCAACCGCCCTATCTATTGATCCCGCATTTCCTGCATTTGAGAATTTTGAAGGAGTTGATCTTGAAACTTATGCATTTGTTCCTCCATCCGCGCCATCAGGTCATAACACTGTTTCCTATCCGCTCTGAAATCTCTAGCTTGCCTGAATATCCTGTCTTCGAGAGTGACTATTGTTCCTTTCAGGATAGTGACGCTCCCCTCATAGTCCCTTTTCATTTACTGCATATGAAGTGCCCGCTCTTTGGCACCTTTTGTCCATCTGGCCTAGATACTTGCCAAGCTAGCTTCAGATCTTTCCAAGTCCTCTTGGCATTCGCAGGTTTTCCCTTTTAGTTTGTTTATGAGTTTTTGGTCAGCCCAACTCCTTTCTGGCTTTCTGACAGCTATTCTCATTTTTCGGATCTGAGCCTTAAGGGCCTCATTTTCTTGGATTAGCTTTTTCTTTTCCCCCTCATCTGCAGTGACTTGAACATCCTTTTAAAATTGAAGTTCCATGGCTTGCTTCTCCAGTTTGCTTATTGTGGCCCTATACTCGTGTTCCTTAGCCAACCAAGCCCACGGTTCTTGTGATGTCTCAACGAATTCCTGAATGTGATGTTTTTTGGTGGGTCGTTCTGGTTCGTCCCTTGTAATGTTCTTCTTTCTATACCAGGTAAATAGACGGGTGAGACTTTGCCTCCAGATAGGTCACGCACTCGAGTGCTTGCCATCAAATACCGACACTCGTTCCAAATAGAACGAACTGTTTCTTCATGAAATTGGCCGTTGGTGCTAACCTCGACTACATAAATACTGAGATCTTCATATGGATGTATCACCTAACACCTTCCTAATTATCTCATCACCCGGTAGGGAGCATAAGGCTGAATACCTTGGAGTCCCATTAGGAGGAAGTACAGACCAGTGGCGGGCATATACATAATTTCCTCAATAGGAAGCCAACCCAATGTCCAATCTATTTGCACTGCAGTGATGGCGCGGAGGTGGGATACACAGTCTCCAAACCCTTCTGGCAATCTGAATCCTGAAACCCTCGTGTTGAACTCTTCAACGCGACCCTTATCTGTAGATCCATAACTCATACACTAAGGGCGATGACACAAGTGCTCGATCATCCACATTTGTAATAGAAAATTGCACCCCTTGAAGAAATCTGCCCCAGCTTTACAAGCTATGAGATCTCGGTATATCTCGGATACTATCATAGGAGCAAGAGTGCTCTTAGTTTTGGTAATTAGGACCTTGATGACTCCAGCTGCCCTCAAATAAATATTCCCATCCTTCCGGGGAAACACCACATGGCCTAAGAATGCGACCATGAAGGCGAAACGCCTATGTTCATCCCATTTTGTCTAATTCCCTTTACTACAAACCCCGCTTTCTAGATCGTTAAACCTCCTATATACCCGTACCTCTGTTACATGAAACGTAGAGTGGAAAAACCACCATCCAACTCAGAGTACGGGACTCCCTTTCTTATCTTTAGCAGATCCATAAATTCGTGCGAATTAACAGCCCTTGGAGCGGTCAGATATTTGTGTCTCAGACCTTTAGTGATGTCCATATAACCTGCTATCTCCTCCAAGGTTGGGGCGAGTTCAAAATCTGAGAAGTGAAATACATTATGGGCCGGGTCCCAAAACGTAACCAAAGCCATTACAATATCACATCTGGGTCTGATCTTTAACAAACCGGTGAGACCTCCCAAATGTAGTTTGATCTTATCTTGCCTCGATTCTCCTAGATCCTCCCACCACAAACGCAACTCTAAAGGGATCTTGTTCCTAACTATTACTGGTAGAATTGGACTCGTGCTCATTCTACGTGTTTATTTAGGATAATTATGTAGAATTAAGACTTATTTGACTCAAAGAAAAAACAAAATTAAAATTAACACACATTTTTCCAAAAATAAAATAAAAACCTGGTTTTGCAAACACGGCCCTTTAGCACTTTGAGAATAGAAGATTTTGAGGCTGTGCTGGCTAAACGTTCAAAACCTTGAAAAATGACCAAAGGTGGCTGTTCTTGCAAAAGCAGCCTTCCGACGTCCTTTTAGTGACATTTGGCCATTTTTTTCCAGAATGACATCACCTTAATTTATGGCGAAACAACGACATTTATTTACCCCTATTTTTCAAAATATAGTTGAACCCGATATGGGTTGCCTACGTATCCCACATCCGATGAGAATCAAACTTACGTAGTTCTGCCAAATAAAACAAACTATTTTTGAAAACAAAGACATTTTTTCTCTTTTCATTTGAAAATAGAACAAGCTATTTTTTTAGAACAATATTAATTTTCTTTTCCCCTTTTTATTTTATTTTATTTGGCAAACAAAACAAGCTAAAAATAAAACATTTTTTCCCTTTTTTCATTTTCAAAAATTCGGCAGAGTTTTGACACTATTTGGACATTGGTATTTTCAAACAGGTGATTAACTATCTTACCCTCTACATCGTTATTTCTCTCTTCTTCCTTTTTTTTTTCAATTTTTCCCAATATTCAAAAGCTGGTCAGCATGCAAGTCCGAAGAAAATAAATGCACAAATAGTGCGTAAGATGCATCAAGATGGTCTTTTTGATTTCAGATACACTTGTCCTAGACAGACACAACCCCTGTGTTGAGTCTCCAAAGTAAAAAATGCACATGATGCCAACAAACGTCCCTACTAGGGATCCGGCATGAGGCTTTGTTATACTAGGTTTAAAACCTAGGTGTATTGTTCTAGACCTGGCTTACCCGAGCGGACAACTCAAGCCGGGGGG
>MU708049.1:25542-47045 GCA_026770625.1 Nicotiana glauca
AGATCATCCGGCTTTGCAACTTGTCCGAACCTCGTTCTATTTGGGATATGTGTGACGACCCAACCCGTCGTCTTGTGAGTTACTGCTCCGTTTTCCCCATTTTCAACTTCTTTATGCTTCATTATCTGTATCTTATATAATCGAGTTGGTTTGGAGTGGTTTTGATAAGAAATGAGACACTTAGTCTCTTTTAAGAAGGCTTAAGTTGGAAAAATCAACTGGATGTTGACTTATGTGTTAGAGGGTTTGGATGTGAATTCCGATGGTTCAGCTAGCTCCGGGAGGTGATTTGTGACTTAGGAGTGTGATCAGAAGTGGTTTTGAAGGTCCGGTGTAGAATTAGGCTTGAATTAGCGAAGTTAGTATTTTTGGCGATTTCCGGTTGATAGGTGAGATTTTGATCCGGGAGTCGGAATGGAATTCCGAGAGTTGCTGTAGTTTTGTTAGGTGATTTAGGATGTGCGCGCAAAATTTCAGGTCATTTGGACGTGGTTTAGTCGGGTTTTTGATAAAATGCGTGTTTCGAAAGTTTTTGGAGAACTTAGGCTTGAATTCGATGTGAATTGATGGTTTTGATATTGTTGAGGTGTTTTGTTGATTGGAACAAGTTTTAATGATGTTATGGGGTGTGTTGGCATGTTTTGTCGGGGTCACATGAGGCTCGGATAAGTTTTGGAAGATTTTTGCCGTTTTGAGCATGAGCATGTAATGATCCAATGGTCCATTTTTAGTTTTAGAGATCGAAATTTGGTTTCGAGACTTTCAGAATTTTGATAATGAATTATATGACTGATATGGAAAGTTTGGTCTAATTTCATCAAGTCGCAATTGGGTTTTTGACGCGAAACATCTGTTAATTGTTTAATGAGCAAAATGGATATCGCACTGAGCAAACAAGCTCCGAATTGAGTTTCGATTAAAGGACTATGTTCGTATCATTATTTTTGACTCATAGGAACAAGAATCACCGAATTCTGAGTTCGTATGGTGGAGTTAGAGCCTTTTTAGTGAAAATAAATATTGCTGGTGCAGCAGGATCTGGTGCGCACCTTTAGCGACCGGATTCTTCACTTTTAGTGACGGGAATAGGACTTTTAGCGATCGGAACTGGGTTATTAAAGCTGCTGCATTTTCTGCTCATTTTTGACCTTTTTTTTTGTGAAAGAACACGGCTTGGGGCGATTTTTGAGCAAGAAATCATGGGAAATCTTGAGGTTAGTCACTTGTGATCATTTCTACTCCATAATATTGAATTATCATCGAATTATCCGACAGGATTACATGTTTTTGAGGTGTAAATGGAGGATTTAGGCCTAGGGATTTTAAAATAAGATTTGAAGATTTGAGGGTCGAGTTGATGTCCGATTTTGGTAAATTTTATATGTATAGACTCGTGGCGAGAGAAGGAATCCGTTGATGTTAATTTTTTTGAATTTTGAAAAGTGGGCCCGGGGCTCGTGTTTTGCCAAATTTTGGGATTTTGATGTTTTTCAGTTATTTTTGATTGGGTATTGTTCCTACAGCATAATGTGACATATTCGTTCTGATTTTGGATAGATTCCACGCACGTGAAGACCAATTCGAAAGGAAAAGGCGTCGCGAGTTAACAAAAAATAGCCGGTTCGAGGTGAGTAATGATGTTAAATGATGTCCTGAGGGTTTGAAACCCCGGATTGCACATCGTAGTGCTATATTGAGGTTAAACACGCGCTAGATAATGAGCGTGGGGTCTTTTACTACTGGGGATTGTGACTTGGTCCGTCCCGATTGATGATTTTACTGTATATTTGAGTGAAACGGATTTGTTATCATCATGAATTGGGCTAATTTCCATATTTGGGTTTCGTGCCAATTATTTGAACCCTTCGGGGATTTTTATCACTATTTCCTCATTGTTTTTGACTTATATTTAAACTCAGTCCTATTGATAATTATTTTTTTACAGACTCAGCCACTTTTATACAGATTTGATACTCAAATGATATTTTGGTCTGAGAATTACTATTTTACAAATGCCCGAGGGGCTTATGATATTTTCTGGAGTGAGTGAGGCCGAGGGCCATATGTAAGGATATGTTGAGTGATGTGAGGAGGCTTTCAGGCCTCGAGTGTTATGTGAGAGGCTTTCAGGCCTTATGTTATTATGTGAGAAGGCTTTCAGGCCTTATGTTATTATTGCGCTTGGGCTGTAGGACCCCCTCCGGAGTCTGCACACCCACAGTGAGCGCGGGTATCCACTTGGCCAGGTAACAATGACTGACCAGAGCGGACAAACTTTAGACAGTGGTAATAATGGCACTGTAGGACGCGTCTTGGTCAGATAACAATGACTCACCAGAGCGGACAAACTTTAGACAGTGGTAACAATGGCACTGTAGGACGCGTCGTGGTCAGGTAACAATGACTGACCATGAATAAATTCATGCCACGAGGTGGCTTGATATTGCGCTTGGGCCGTACGGGGCCCCTCCAGGAGTCTGCACATCCCCAGTGAGCACCGTCGACGATAAATAAATGAAGCGAGCTGCACGCCGCAGCGGTTACTATATGATATTGTTCTGAGAGTGAGCCAAAGGGGCTGATACTGTTTTGAGTTAATGATATTGAGCCCGAGGGGCAGATTTCTACTTGTTATTTTTATACTGAGCCTGAGGAGTAGATTTCTACTTGTTATTTTTATATTGAGCCCGAGGGGAAGATTTCTACTTGACATTTACTGCGAAATTACCTGTTTTACTGGTTTAAAAGAGATTTCTTCTGATATTTCAATGATTTGATATTTTAAGTGATTTTACCACTTCTGCATAGAATGCTTTGTGCCTTTACGTGTTTTCTTGATTTTAGTATTTATATTTATTACTCACTAGGTCGGAGTACTCATATTACTCCATGCACCATGTGTGCAGGTACAAGTATTCCTTAGGCATAGAGCGAGTTTTCTTCTGTTCAGTTTTCATCGGAGTTATTGAGGTAGCTGCATGTCATTCGCAGACCCAATTTCTCCTTCTATCTTTACTTGTTATTCCGCATTTAAGACATATTTCTGTATTAGGTTGTTGAAACCTTGTATTAGAGGCTCAGACTTGTGACACCGGATCAGTGGGCTGTTTACAGAGATTTTTCATGACTATGGTTTTTCCGCACATTTCAACTGTGTAAAAATTCTTACTTTGATTTTATATTAAATTGGTATTTAAAGTGGTTAATCAATAATAAATTGCAATATAAGGAGTTACGAGTGGTAATTGGTCGGGCTTGCCTAACATTAAGTTAGGCACCATCACGATCGGGATTTGAGGTCGTGACAATATGACACTAAGAGAAAGAATTCACGACAAGCGTGCACTCCTCAGGAGAGAGAAGAGAGGGGTTTCATAGCAGTTTGTATATACAGTTCAAATAATATCAAAGCGGTAAAAGCAGCTTTTGCACATTAGATCCAAACATGTAATAAAATCAAATAATATACAAGCCAAATACAACAAATATTCCAAGCTCGAATTCTGAACCATGAACCAAAAGTTCTGGGTTTTGGTCCCCAGCGGAGTCGCCAGAGCTGTCACACCTCCTTTTTACCTACACCCTGTGAAGGGTGTAAATATGGGAGTTTTTACAATTAAAGGACAATCGAAACAAGATTCGTTTATTGAGATTCAGAGTCGCCACTTGGGAGATTTATGGTGTCCCAAGTCACCGGTTTGAATCACGAATCAAGGAAAAGGTTTGACTATGTTTAACAGTCCGCGAACCAAAAATCCAGATAAGGAATTCTGTTAACCCGGAAGAAGGTATTAGGCATTCCCGAGTTCCGTGATTCTAGCACGGTCACTCAACAGTTATATCCGGCTTAATTATCTGATTTTAATACAGTTTTAACCTATGTGCAAATTTTAGCTTTTAGCCGCTTCTATTATTATTTTTTTAAAGAGAATTGCAACATCATTAAAACACCGAACCACGTCACATAAATGTACCTGTGGTTTTTGATATATTTTAACTTCGTTTGGATTTGAATTTGGGTCACATAAATACGCACCCGAGTTTAGGAAGGTAAATTATTAAAATAACACGCCTAAAGAAACTGCGCGTTTGCAACTTTGCGAGGGCCATGAAAATTCACTAAATGGCATGCCTAGATTTCTAAGGATAAGAATATTAATTAAACGAGGGCCATAAAATTTAAGATTTTTATTTGGCACGGCGCACCTCGGTCCCAAATTTAAAGGAAAACTCAGACTAAACTTTGAGGGCCATTAACTATAACTTATTTAAAATGGCACGCCCCAATCAATTAAAGAACTAAGGAACTAATTAAGGAAAGCTTGGAGGAATTTTAATTTCTTTAGCTAATGGTTCGACCCAACTAATTGACTAAACTTGTTATTCAATAATATTATATCTGTATATGACATTAAACACGACTCGGGCAAACTCCCGGAACCCATTTCTTAACCATTGGTGTTAAGAGCTAAATAATTTAAGGCCCAATCTAAGACACTTAGCTATATATATAATGAATCTCCAAATAAGTGAAACAAGTGACCTTTTTACTTATTTTAACTACTGAAGAAGATTAAACAAAATTGAAATCACAATGTAACACTTTATTCCCTTAACAAAACAGGCAGCGTAGTGACTCAAATAACGTTTCTTTGACTCGTTGCGCTACTTTATTCAGATGGAAACCAAGTAAGTATTCATTATAGATGCTGAAACATAAGCAGTAGACATCTTAGCATGGACTTTGAGCTCAAAATAACATGGCTAATCAGCCATTCATAAAGCCAACAAAAGAAGGGAACAAGTGAAAGAAACAACCCTTAATTTAAACATAGCTGCAAGAAATTCAGCCAAAATCTAACAGTCAAACAAGATGGAATGTACTTCTACAGGGAGGCTAACATGACATAACACCATATGAAGCTAAATTTCTCCCATAGATGTGAAACTAAGAAGTCAGAATTTACGGGTTTTACCTCATACACATGCTCATTCTTTATCAACAAAATTAACCAAAGTCGATTTTAACAAACAACTCGACATATTAACAAATGCCAAATCCCACCTTAAGATAAAAATTTAATATAAAGGATATGAATGAATACTATACATCATAGCTACATTTCACTATTTCAGAAATTCCTAAAAAAATTATATCTAACATCTCATAAAGGAAGATAGTATTCATTTCTGAAATCTCCAATTAATTACAACATTCTGAACTTGCAGATCATGTATTCAGAGAACCCAAAAATACCTGGAAAATGAGAAGAAACAAAGCAAGGTGAGGTCAGAAGTCGAGTAGCAATAGAACAGTAGCAGAAATCAGCCCCAGATCCAATAGAAGAGTAAACCAGAAAACCAAACAGCTTTAACCAAACTTCAAGTTCCAAAAATCAAACCATTTTTCAACCAAATGCAGAATTTAGACTTTAGGGAATTCTTATCTAGTGATCAAGATCAGAAATCTAGCACTTAACAGAGTTTTTTTTGGCGATTTTCGCAAAGAAGAGTACAGAGAAATCATTACTACCAAAGTATTTCAGTCGTTTCAGTTTTTTCAGCTTTTCTATCTCTTAAAGTCTCTCCTAATGTCTATTTTCTCTTCAACTCAAATCTCTATGTGTCTTAAAATATGTAAACTCTTACTCTCTCTTAATCTCTGAATCTGACTCTCCCCGCTCTCACTCTTATTCTTAGTGTGTTAATGTATATCTCTATGACTATCTCTCAAGCTCTCTCTTTCTCTTTACTCTTAAACTATCTTTTGTATATCTCTGTTTTTCAGCTTAAGATTGCTGAAAACTTGATCCCCTACTGCTCTCAATCTTTCAGAATGTTCCCATCTCCCTTTCTTGTGTGTGTGTGTCTTCTATTTAAAGACCAGGCCTAACTCCCTTTTCTCTTTCCAACTTGTATATTTTAAGCCTTTTATCATCACCCCTATCTAAGTTCTGCTTTCCAACTCTTAAAAGCATTAAGCCAACCAACAAGTCCCTTTTTATTTTAAAAATGCTTCCACCTAACTCAATGAGTTCACTTCTAACCCTACCATGTTCTAGCAATTTCTTAAGTAGGTGAGATACACCTTTTCATTAAACAATTCTTAGGCTATCCTTAAAGGCTTCCTAATTAATTTCAACCAAACAAAAACCCATGTTCAATATCTAATCATGAACACTAACATAATATAATGCTAGTAAACAGTAGTCCAACCTTAATGACAACCATCACAGCTCAAAAGTAATAAAAAAACAACCAAAAGCACCCAACTTCAATCCAGAATCACAAGAATCCTCCTCAAGCCAACAATATACGGGTCACAACCAAATTTCAATCCAAACAACAGAGTATTAACGCACAAATACACTATAATGATTGCTAATAACCCCCAAAAAAAAAGAGCAAAGGTAAAAAAATGGATGAAGAGAACAACAACCCATATGATCGACGAAAAGCAGCGTGCAGAGATTAGTCATATAACAGAAGCATGGTCAAGTAGAAACAGTATAAGAGAGTAAGAAATACAACTCAAAACAATGAACTCTGGACGGAACTAGCATCGATACCGGAAATTTGAGACCAAACACGACCCCAAACAAACTACAACCATCAAGCAGATAAAAAACAATTACGATATGCTCAGGCGAAGAGATGAAAGAAAACACACGTTATGAAAAAAAGTTCAACCAAACGCATCGCTACTCGAAAATTGCAGAACCGTATCTACCAACACTTGGAACCAACACAAAACTATAAGCTACAAGTTATGCATCAAACTCGCTTAACAACTAATGAATCTCACGATTCCTAAATCCTTTTAACTAAGGCACCAAATCATAGTTTAATCACACAAAAAGAAACGAGGGAAAGAAGTGACCTGAAATTGTTTTTTTAATTAGTAGAATTCCGGCAATTCCAGCAAATGAATTAAGCAGTTGATGCACAAGTCTAGGGATTTCAGCAAGAAAACTTCAACGGGACAATTGACTTCGACCAAAAACTCGAATGGACAAGAACTTCAATTTAACTACGTCTTCAATCAAACTACATTTTCGGAACAAGAATCCGAAACCAAACTTTTCTAAACCTAGATTCTTCATTCTCGTAACCAAACTTTTCTAAACCTAGATTCTTTCATTCTCGTCACTCTTTCTCTGTCTTGATTGTGTGTGTGTGTGGATCTTCGACGACGGGGTTGGTTAGTCGACTGGCATGAGCAGCAGATGGAGGTGGGTGAGATGCTGAAGATGGTCACAATCTGATGGGGAGAGGGTTCGTTTCAGGGGGTCTTTTGGTGAAGATGAAGGTTGGAGGTTGGGTATTGCGGCTACGGATTAGAAATGAGGAAAGAGATCGAAGGGGGGGTCGCTTGGTTATGAGCGGATGAACCGGGTCGGGTCTTGGGTGTGGGGAAGGTTTAAGGGGTGGTTTTGGATGGGTTGGGGAAAAAATAAATCATAACCATCTCTCAGATCAGTCATCCATAAGGTTACTTCTCTTTTGCCAAGGACCATAGCAAATTTCTGAATCGAACCTCGATATTTACCCATCAAACATGCTGAAATCGAATACGTTTGTATTCATTATAGGCCCCAACGATCTCGTCTACTCTAACACAATTACTCTGGTGACATGACACACCAAGACAGGCTAAGTCCACAACTTGCGTAGTCCGTGCACCAATAAGTAACAATCCGAACATACTCACATCATCAAACTGACTCAAACGAAAGAGCCGTACCGCAAGATCACCAATATCATCACATCACATGGCTGAGAACCCATCTCACATCATAGAAATAGAATATTCAAATTTGACCCGCAAGGTCATATTTCCACACAGCTTTCCTGCAACGCGCGATCCTATCCAAATACTGCTCCACATGAAACACCTCAAGTCACTATGCTTGAAATCGACAACCATGCTCAATTGATGTCTGGAACCAAAGCAAATCATTACACCCACGGTGAAACAAATAACATACACCAGGCAAACCCGATAGAACATAACAGGTACGTCATTCATCGAGTAGTTCCCAATTACTCTTCAAGCTTGACTTCCACTATGAAACCCCAATGGAACCGCACCATATGTGCCCATAACCGACAAATCATAACGTCTCGCAACACAAAAAGGAAACTCACAGGTCTCCCAGATCACTAGCAAGCTCAATAACGATCGAATCAACCTACCCCTCAACAATACAATTCAGGGCCAACCAAGTCAACTCAAGACAGAACACGCATCCACATTGGCCTGCCAACAAACTCATTATCAAGGAATTCTGAAGCTGCTCCTTCCACTACTATAACTCCTGACGGAGCCATACGATACGGTTCCCGGCACAAAATTAATACCGAAATTGACAACTCTGCCAGGCGACAAGCCCGGCCATAGGAAACACATCCGAAAAGTCCCTCAACATCGGAATTGAATCACTGATAGCAACCTCTACACTAACATCCATCACGAAGGCCCAATTGAGAAAGGCAATCCTTCCCCGCCGACTGTTAGTTCTTCGAAACATAAGACACTCTACTAGAACATAATCTGACGCACCTCGCCACTCAACCCATGGCATTTCCAGCATAGCCCATGGCGTAATAGCCCAGAATAACCCAACACTGAGACAACCAGTCTAACCCCAATATCATATCCAAATTCTAACATACCAAACAAAGAAAGACCCACTCGGCCCTCCAAATCTCAGCAGTCACTAAACAGTGCTGATACACATGATCCACAACCATAACTTAGCCTGAACATGAGAACTCCCAATCTCCAACTCCATATAATACACGAATCATCGTACATGATCCCAATTTTTGCCGTCCGAAAGCATACCACACCATTAATACCCAAAATTACATGATAGATGCTCTAAAATTTCCCTGTGCCACCAAGCAAACCCGAATCTCACCAGTCGATGTAACAAGAAAATGCCGCAATACCACCAAAGTGCCATTAACTCAATCACCTTATCCTTTTGCTGAACATATACTATCGTCAAATCACTTCCAATTGGAAATATCATTCCCTTAATCATCTGAGGCTAACCGTTGCCTGGGAGTTTTATGAAATCCCTTTCAGAACTGAATTGTAACCCATCTAGCCAAGAACTTCTATTGATCCCATCTAGAAGAAAATTATTACCCATCCCATGCTTCTCACAATCGCAGAAAATGCACATCTTCAACCACAGTAGAAATCAACAAGAACTCTCCCAATTTCCTTTGTACAACTAAACTGCCAGGACTGAATCCTTCTAAACTAGACCAAGCTAAGCAACCCATTAGAACCCCAAAGCATTGCTGCGAAAATACTTGTACGAACTCATTACCTCGAACACACCCAAATAATTAATCATATCCTTACCATGCTGATTCGATTTGCTATTGAGCTACTACCTCTATCTAAATTTCATCTTATTCGACTTCAACTTGATATTTCTCCCTTGCTGTAGTACCACAATTCCTCAACCCAGGATTACCACACGAGAACTAAGCATAAACCACACTGACTGAACCTATAAGCTGCTGAATCCTCTCTCGAATATTCCCAGAAACACCACATTCCAAAATACTTTACTCTGAAGAACTTCCTGCGAATCTAAATCCGTTACCTTTTCTTTCCAGATACTGATATATAGAATCCCATAATTAACATAAAAATACAACAAGTCTTGACCTTTTCCAATAAAAACATAGTCTCTAACCACATACACAGCCTTAAGACACCTGATTGTTATATGTAGAATCTTGAACATATTAAAACCATTCTCGAGAGTCATTTACTTCTTATTCAAACAGCAATTCACTTGATCAAACAAACATAACCACCCGTGCCTCATTAGCACTCAGACACTACAGGATATGACCTTATCCCAATACAAACAAACATCTTCCTACTCCATGCACCGAGCATTCTTTACCAACAATAGCTTAAGACATCCTCTGATTCTCACACATCTACGAAGCGCCATATAACCTTTGTCAAAATTTTGCTTCACTCGTTCCATCCTCGGCTCAATTTTCGCGACAAGAACTGATTCGCCAGCATACCTCAAACCGGAACCAACATAGCACATAACCTTGCAATCAGCTAATCAACAACAACCTCCCCAATTTGGCTTGTAGGCATAGATCAAAATGCACAATAACTCATAACGCATATACTCCATGCTACCTTAATACCATAGTGAGATTAAACTCAATCCTTCTTAAGCTTATGGAAACACAAATCATCTAGAATTTTTAACTCTTCTGCAAATCTCGCATTCACTCACACAACAGTTAAGCGCACTCTCTAGGCTATCCAATTTAGATTTCAACACATTCTCTTCACTTGTAAGTGATATCTTCTAATAGATAACATACAGATCACACCACTTTAGAACACTCCACAGGAGATGACCCACCTGCTTTGCCTCCAACTACCATTTCCGTGTACCTTCCACCGTCCTAAAACTGTACGCAGTCGCTTAGTCTTCCTGAGTCTGAACTCATACTGCAACATAAAATTTTTTACTTCACTCTCAACTGGAAACATGAAAAGATTCTTCGCACGCCCATAACTCGGGGCTACACATCCAGTCATAATGGAAATCAAACACTTAATAGTTCTTCTATCATCTAGCAGACTTCTTCTTCACTACCAAGTTACATAGATACATCTTGCAGTGCTAACATACTCATCACATGGCTATCAAGTCACCACTTCCACTAATAGGGACAATACCGAACATATAAGTTTAAAACACTTACTCACACGATCAGCAGCTCGGTGCTTAAGCCATAGGCAATGATTCGGCCTCGAGTCCTCTAGACTTGCCCAACATAAACTCACGAAGATTACATCTCGCCCCTTGATCGGAGAATCACACGCCATTAAGGCACATCTGATATTGAGCACTCATGCGTGCATACGAACACGTGGAAGGAATTTCAAAAGTTTCTTTTCAAGCTGAATCAAGGACGCACGATAAGAATTCAAGAAGGTGACCTTTTCCTAAAGGTTCTGCAGCCTCTCGAGGATAAATACAGACGTCTCTGTACCGATCCGCGAGACTCTACTAAACCTGCTTATAACTCGTGAGACCTAGTAACCTAGGTTCTAATACCAACTTGTTATGACCCAAAGCCCCGCACTAGTCATGATGGCGCCTCTCGTGAAGACAAGGCTAGCCAACTAACCCAACTCGTCTCTTTCAAAGTAGTTAAACATAAATCAACAGCAAAAATATGACTTAATGATATTAATTAACGAAATTTACAACCCAACACAGCCCAAATCGGGGTGTCACAAGTCACGACCATCTATCAGAGTATAAATACAACTACAAGACCTAAAATATACAAAGTCAGAATAATGAACCAAAAGGGAGAAAAATGGTGCTGCGAACGCATGCAGTCACCTTGCTACTCCTATAGCTCTGCCTCTGATCAGCCAAAACCTGCTACAGGTGTAGGGAGTAAAGTGAGTACTCCAACTCAGTGAGTAATAAGGGTAAGTAACAACTGAGCAGTAAGAAATCACGTAAAGCAAACCATCATTCTATATAGGAGCAGTGAAAAGCCCTTTGAGAGAAAGGAGTGAAGCCATAAAAACTTTAGACGTATCTTAGCTCAGTGTAAAACCTCTTTTGAAAATGACTTTTTCAACAATTATGTAATTGAATGCAAAAACAAATAGTGCAGATAAGCACAGAAGTCTGCCTCTCGGGCACCACACTCGGTTATCAGATAATACCAGAAAAATAGGTGAATATTGCAAGAAGAAGCACAAATTGCATATAATGGCAGACAAATGAAATAAAGTAAACACATCAAACAGTACCAGTACCACTGCGACGTGCAGCCCAATCCATATATCGCTGCGGCATAAAGCCCGATCCATTTAACGTCGACGGTGCTCACTGGGGGTGTGTACAGACTCTGGAGGGGCTCCTACAGCCCAAGCGCAATATCAAGCCATCTCGTGGCATCAATCAGGCTCTCAGCCTCAATATCAATTTAGTACTGCTGCGACGTACAGCCCAATCCATACGTATCCTCACAATATAGGCCCTCGGCCTTACTCAGTCGACAAAATCACGTAAGCCACTCGGGCAACAATAAAGTATGATGCTCAGCCCAAAACATTTTATGGAAATATCATTTCGAGTATTTAAGGCATAATAACTTGGCTGAGTTTTTAAAAGAGTTGAAAATACATGACTGAGTTCAAATACATAATTAAATCAGTGAGGAATTATCAAAAACAATCCCCGAAGGGTTCAAATAATTGGCACAAATCCCAAATATAGCAATCAGCCCAAATTATGATGATACCAAGTAATTTCAATCAAATACTAAGTAAATTCATCAATCGGGATGGACCGAGTCACAATCCCCAAAGGTTATCTACCCCATGCTCGCTATCCGGCGTGCAAGTCACCTCAATATAGCACTATGATGTGCAAGTCCAGGGTTTCAAACCCTCAGAATATCATTTACAATCATTACTCACCTCGATCCGATCAAAACTCTAGCCCGCGATGCCTCGCCCGCATGAATCGACCTCCGGATGCTCCAAATCTAGCCACAATCAGTACATAATTATTAAAATATGCTAAGAGAGTGAAGTCCACTCGAAAATATCCAATTTAACATCAAAATCCTGAAATTGCTCAAACCCGGCCTCCGGGCCCACGCTTCGGAATTCGACGAAATTCACAAAATTCGATAACCCATTCAATCACGAGTCCAACCATACCAAAATTACTAAATTCCGATAAAAATTTGGCCTCCAAATTTTCAAATCTTATTTTTAAATCCCGAGTCCAAATCCCCAATTTACACCTCAAAAACATGTAATCTAGTCGGATTATTCGATGATAATTCAATATTATGGAGTAGAAATAATCACAAGTGACTTACCTCAAGATATTCCATGATTTCTTGCTCAAAAATCGCCCCAAGCCGTGTTCTTTCACAAAAAAAAAAGGTCAAAAATGAGCAGAAAATGCAGCAGCTTTATTAAGCTTATTCTGGTCGCTAAAAGTGCTAAATCTGGTCGTTAAAAGGTGCACACCAGATCGCGACTTGATGATATCCATTTCGCTTGTTAAACAATTAACTCATGATTCGCGTCAAAAACCCAATCGCGACTTGATGAAATTAGACCAAACTTTCAAGATCACTCCTATAATTCATTATCAAAATTTCGAAAGTCTCAAAATCAAATTTCGATCTCTAGAACTAAAAATGGACCTTTGGATCATTACAAGCTTATAATCAAAACGCCAAAAATCTTTCAAACACTCTTCCAAAAATATTCGAGCCTCATGGGAACCCGACCAAACATGCCAACATACCCCATAACAAAATTCAAACTTGTTACAACCTTCGAAACGCTCAAAACAACATCAAAACATCAAATCACCCTCGGATTCAAGCCTAAGAATTCCAAAACTTCCGAAATCCGAATTCGATCAAAAAGTCGACCAAACAACGTCCAAATGACCTGAAATTTTGCACACACATCAAAATTGACATAACGAAGCTAACTTTCAAAATTCCATTCCGACCCTCGGATTAAAATCTCACCTATCAACCGAAATTCGCCAAAATATTAACTTTGCCAATTTAAGCCAAATTCCACACGTGACCTCTAAAGCCAATTCCGATCGTGCTCCTAAGTCATAAATCACCTAACGGAGCTAGCCAAATCATAAAAATTCCGATCCGAGACACATAAGTCAACTCTTGGTCAAACCTTTCAACTTTAAAGCTTTCAACTAAGACTATTCTTTCAAATTCATTCCAATTTTTCCTGAAACAAAGACCAACGATCCTTATCAGTCATAATGCATAACACGGGGCAAGTCATGTCCGGGAATTGGAGATCAAAGTGCAATAGCTCAAAACGACCGGTTGAGTCATTACATGGGTCGTCACATTGTATTTCTCCCTTTTTTCGCGCTTCCGAGGCTTTGAAAACCTCACTTTTAGTTGCCTCAATTTGCGTACGCAGTCCGAAAGCGAAGCCGAAAAGTTTTTATGTTAAAATATGTGAATTCTATGAAACATTTGAAGAATTATGATATTAATATTGATATAGTTGACTTTGGTCAATATTTTCGGTAAACGGACCCGAACCCGTGATATGATGGTCCCGAGAGGTCCGTAGAAAAATATGGGACTCGGGCATGTGCCCGGAGTCGAAATCCGAGGTCCAAAACCCCGGTAAAAGAATTTTTCTATTAAACTGTTTTCTGAAATTATTAAGGAAAAATAGAAATGAAAATGAGTTAGAAAATATAGGTATCGGGTCGTATTTTGGTTCCAACACCCGGTACAGGTCTTAAATATACGTTAAGCACTTTATGTGAAATTTGGTCGAAATCAGACGTCGTTTGACGTGTTTCAGACTATGAGTTCAGAGTTTGAAAGTTTAAGAACTTTGAAATGAAAATCATGAGTTTTGAGGCTCGATTCTATGTAAATGATGTTATTTTGGCAATTTGATCACGCGAGTAAGTCCGTAGGATGTTTTTGAGGTTGTGTACATATTTGGTTTGAAGCCCCGAGGGCTCGGGTGAGTTTTGGATAGGCATCGGATTGCATTTTCTCATTTTTGAAAATCTGGTATGTTGGTTTCTGTGATTTTAGCAAATGCGAAGATGAGACTCGCAATTGCGAGTTCGCAAATGCGAACATTTAATTGCAAATGCGAAGATGGAGATTCTTGCATAGGATTGCAAATGCGATCCATTTGTTTGCAAATGCGAACCAGGGAATTTTCGGGCACTACCGCAAATGCGATGGCTTGGCTCGCAAATGCGAGGGTGGCCTATCGCAAATGCGATCTTTTTCTCGCAAATGCGAGAACTGGCCATGTGATAAGGGTTCGCAAATGTGAACCTCAACCTCGAAATTCCCATTGCGAACCCCTATTCGCAAATGCGACATCAGAGACCTGCATATTCATACTTAGACGATTTTGATGCTTCATTTTTCATATATTCAAAACCCAAACACCCCTTGGCGATTTTTCACGAACTCCCTCTTCTCCAAATTATTTGTAAGTCAACTTTTACTTAATTTCTTCAATATTTAACATCATTTATCATTTTTCATCTTAAAATCAAGGTTTTTCATGGGTAAAAATGGGGATTTTGGGTAGAACCTAGGTTTTGTTAAAAATTGGGGATTTGGACCTCAATTTGAGGTCCGATTTCCAAACAAATCATAGAGATGAACTCGTGGGGGAATGGGCAACCGGGTTTTGGTTCGAACTTCGGGTTTTGACCACGTGGGCCCGGGGGCGATTTGGGAATTTTTGAGTAAAACTTTAGGAAATTCATTTTTATGCATTCAAATTGATTCAATTAGCAATTGTTGATACATTCAAGTAATTTGTGACTAGATTCAAGCGATTTTGTGGTGAATTTGAGGGGTAAAGCTATTCTAGAGGCTTGAGTGGACTTTTGGAACATTTGAGGTAAGTGTTTGTTCTAACTTTGTCTTGAGGGAATAGGATTAGGATATTATTTGTTACGTGCTATGTGAAATCGGTGTATAGGCATGGTGACGAGTATCTATACACTGCTGTCGAGCATGACCGTGAGTTCTGGATTGCTAAATTATCGAATTCTAAATTTTTGTTTATGAGGACTTGGTTGGAAATCTTTAAGCACTGAGCTGGTAATTGTTGAGACCGAGCCTTGATTTAAATATGTTAAGTAGAAATTGAATAAGTTTGGTTATAGCTGTATCTCCCTTGCCGGGATAGCTTATTATATTATCTTGTTCCCTTGCCGGGATTAGTTGTGAATGGTGTTGAAAGAAATGGGATCGTGTGGCACGCCGACCACATATATGTTATAAAATGGGATCGTGTGGCACGCCGACCACATATATGTTATGAAATGGGATCGTGTGGCACGCCGACAACTTATATATTATGAAATGAGATCGAGTGGTACGCCTACCACGTGACATTATGAAATGGGATTGAGTGATACACCTACCACGTGATGTTATGAAATGGGATCGAGTGGTACGCCTACCATGTAATATGTGAGAAACGAGGATCGGGTTGCGCGCCGCAATGGAGTATAGACTGGGTGTATTGTGTTCATATGCAGAGACTTCGTGTGTTTTTCCTTGTCAGTTGTTATTATTCAGTTTCACTTCTTTATCGATGATTTCTGTATTTAGATTGCAGTACCCCACAACATGTTCCCCCCTTTTTACTGCTTTAATTAGTGTACTTTCCTATTATTTCACATATATCTGTACAGGTTATTTGTGGTAGGTCTTGTCTAGCCTCGTCATTACCTCGCCAGGGTTAGGCCAGGCACTTACCAGCACATGGGGTCGGTTGTGTTGATGCTACACTCTGTGCATTTCCTTTGCACAGATCAGGATGCAGCTCTCGAACCGCAACAGTACTAGACCGGAGCAGGCCTTCAGTCCAAAGACTCTTGAGGTAGCCTCGCCGACATCCGCGGGCCCGGAGCCTCCTCTATTTTATCCAATTTGTTAGCTTTTGTATTGAGATAGACTGTTATACTTTCTTCAGACGGTTGTATTTAGTAATCTTAGGAGTTCGTGAGTAGTGACACCAGGTTCTGGGTAGAGATATGTTTCAAAACTTCCGAATTTTTGGTTTCATTTTTATTAAGTTTAAAGTCTTCCGCACTTGTTTAATTGATTTCTGTTTACTTATATTGTTGAGATTATTGGAGAATGTTTAAAGTTCGGCTGGCCTAGCTCCGTTAGTAGGCGCCATAACGACTCCTGATGGTGGGAAATCGGGGTCGTGACAAGTTGGTATCAGAGCTCTAGGTTGCATAGGTCTCGCTACTCACGGACAAACTAAGTAGAGTCTGAGGGATCGGTACAGAGACGTCTGTATTTATCCCCCAGAAGCTACAGAGTTAGGAAAATTTCACTTTTGTTCTTTCTTGTCGTGCGATTCTATTTCTTAATTATTGATTGTCCTTCTACTCTGTTCTTTCGCAGATGGCGAGAATACGTGCTTCTTCTTCTACCGCGCAACAGCCCGAGCCCCCAACAGTAGCTCCTGCGAGGGGCAGAGGCTGAAGTAGGGGCAGAGCTCAGCCCCAGGCAGCAGTTCCAGAGGTGGAGCCTCATATTGACTATGATGAGGAGGTTCCAGCCCCAGCAGCTCCAGTGGGCCCAGCTCAGGTCCCAGGAGGGGTCATGTTTACCCCGGATCTTCAGGATGCTCTAGTCAGATGCGGGTTTACTGCCAGTAGCACCAGCCACTTCTCAGGCTGGCAGAGGGGTTCAGACTCCTTCTACGCGTACTCCGGAGCAGGTAGCTCCCCGAAATTAGGTTCCAGAGGTTCAGCCCGCAATGGCAGTTCAGACAGGTATTACAGCTCAGGCCGGCGATGGAACGACCATGTCTTCGGAAGCTTTGTGGAGACTTGATCGGTTCTCCAAGATTTTCACCACCACTTTCAGCGGTGCTACATCAGAATATCCCCAGGATTTTCTATTCAGTTGTCATGAAATTCTCAGGACCATGGGTATAGTGGAGACCAACGGGGTCGATTTTTGCACCTTCAGGCTTGCAGGGTCTGCCAAGACTTGGTGGAGGGTTTTTGCCTATCTAGACCAGCAGAGTCTCCAGCTTTGACATGGGATCAGTTCACAGATTTGTTCTTGGAGAAGTTTCTCCCCGTCACTCAGTGGGAGGCACTTCGTAGGCAATTTGAGCGCCTCCAGCAGGGCTCCATGACAGTTACTCTGTATGAGACTAGATTTGTCGACTTGGCACGCCATGCAGTTGTGATACTCCCTTCAGAACAAGAGAGGGTCTGGAGATTTATTGATGGATTGATTCAGCCGATCCGTCTTCAGATGGCCATGGGAGTTGGTAGTTATATTTCCTTTCAGGAGGCGGCCAATGCGGCCCACAGAGTTGAGATGGCCCTCACACGGGGAGGTGGTCAGATGTCGGACAAGGGACCTCGTCATTTTGGTAGATTCAGTGGTACCTCATCTGGAGGTAGGGATTCCTATGGTAGAGGTCAGGTACCGAGGCCCTTTCAGTCAGCTCTTCAGGCTTCTCATGGTATTCCAGGCAGCGGTGGTTCCCAGCAGTATCAGTCAGATCAACAGCCTATCAGCGCACCACCACTCCGTTATTCTCAACGGTCGAGGGCATGTTTCACGTGTGGTGACCTGAGGCACATTTCTAGGTATTGCCCTCGAGCCTCTGATAGCTCTCAACAATGAGGTCCTCACCCCATAATTCAGGCTGTAGGTAATCCACAACTCGCCCAGCCAGCTAGAGGCGGGGGTAGGGATCATAGAGGTGGAGGTAGGGACCGTAGAGGTAGAGCTCGCACCGGCAGAGGCAGAGGTCAGCCAGTAGTTGATCTTTCTAGAGATGTGGCTTAGGGAGGTGGGGCCCAACCTCGTTGTTATGCTTTGCCAGCCAGGCCAGAGGCAGAGTCTTCTGATGCTGTTATTACAGGTACTATTCTGGTCTGTGACAGGGATGCTTCAGTGCTATTTGACCCTGGTTCTATGTATTCATATGTGTCGTCTTATTTTTCTCCCTACATGGCTATGACTAGTGATGCCTTGGGTATTCCTGTATATGTATCCACGCCAGTGGGTGATTCTATAGTGTTCGACAGAGTTCATCGTTCCTGTGTAGTAGTATTTGAGGGTCTTGAGACCCGTGTTGATCTATTGCTTCTAGACATGGTTGATTTTGATGTTATATTGGGGATGGATTGGTTGTCCCCGTATCATGCGATCTTGGATTGTCACGCCAAGACTGTGACCTTAGCTTTACCGAATTATGCCCCGATTGGAGTGGAGAGGGACCCCAAGACATGCCACCCGCAGTGTTATTTCATATGTTAAAGCTCGACGCATGGTCGAGATGGGTTATTTTGCTTATTTGGCATATGTTCGTGATTCCAACATAGAGGTTCCTTCTATTGACTCAGTTCCTATTGTTCAGGAGTTCCAAGAGGTTTTCCCTTCAGACCTGCCGGGTACGCCGCCCGACAGGGATATTGATTTTTGTATTGATCTAGCTCCAGGCACGTAGCCCATTTCTATCCCACCGTATCGTATGGACCCGCCAGAGCTGAAAGAGTTAAATGATCAATTGCAAGATTTGATTGAGAAGGGTTTTATCAGGAATAGTGTTTCTCCTTGGGGTGCGCCAGTTCTATTTGTGAAGAAAAAGGATGGATCGATGAGAATGTGCATTGACTAGCGGCAGTTGAACAAGGTGACGATAAAGAACAAGTATCCACTGCCAAGGATTGATGATTTGTTTGACTAGTTGCAGGATGCGAAGGTGTTTTCAAAGATAGATTTGAGATCGGGCTATCATCAGCTGAGGATTAGGGCGTCGGATGTCCCTAAGACAGCATTTCGCACTCGGTACACGCATTATGAGTTTTTGGTCATGTTATTTGAGTTGACCAATGCCCCAGAAGCATTTATGGAGTTGATGAACCGAGTCTTCAGGCTTTATTTAGACTTGTTCGTGATAGTCTTCATTGATGATATTATTGTGTACTCCCGCAGTCAGGATGAGCACGAGCAGCACCTCAGACTGATTCTTCAGACTCTGAAGGATAGCCAGTTGTATGCCAAGTTCTCAAAGTGCGATTCTGGTTGAGTTCAATTGCATTTCTGGGTCATATAGTATCAGCAGAGGGCATTCAGGTAGACCCAAAGAAGATTGAGGTAGTCAAGAATTGGCCTCGACCAGCTTCAGCTACTGAGATTCAGAGTTTCTTGGGGTTAGCCGGTTATTATCATCGATTTGTGGAGGGATTCTCATCTATAGCAGCCCCGATGGCCAGGTTGACCCAGAAGGGTGCTCAGTTCAGGTGGTCAGATGAGTGCGAGGAGAGCTTGCAGAAGCTCAAGACAGCTCTAACTACGGCACCGATATTTGTTTTGCCCATAGGTTCAGGGCCTTATATAGTTTATTGTGATGCTTCCCGTATTGGGCTTGGCGCAGTATTGATGCAGGATGGCAGGGTCATTGCTTATGCTTCGAGGCAGTTGAAGATTCACGAGAAGAACTACCCAGTCCATGATCTAGAGTTGGCAGCCATTGTTCATGCATTGAAGATTTGGAGGCATTCTTTATATTGTGTGACGTGTGAGGTGTACACTGATCATAAGAGTCTGCAATACTTGTTCAAGTAGAAAGAGTTGAACTTGAGGCAGCGAAGATGGTTGGAGCTATTGAAGGATTGTGATGTTACTATTTTGTACCACCCGGGGAGAGCCAATGTGGTGGCAGATGCATTGAGTAGGAAGTCATCCAACATGGGTAGTCTTACTTACATTCCAATCAGCCAGAGACCGCTTGATTTGGATATTCAGGCCTTGGCCAATCGGTTTGTGAGGTTGGACATTTCTGAGCCTAGCCGAGTTTTAGCTTGCAATGTTTCTCGTTCTTCATTATTGGAGCATATCCATGATCGGCAGTTTGATGATCCTCATTTATGTGTCTTGAGAGACACTATGCAGCGTGGAGGTGCCACGAAGGTGACTTTAGATGTGGATGGTGTTTTAAGGTTGCAGGGGCGAGTAAGTGTGCCCAATGTCGATGGTATTCGAGAGTTGATCTTAGCGGAGGCCCATATTTCTCGGTATTTTATTCACCCGGGCGCCGCGAAGATGTATCAGGACTTGCGGTAGCACTATTGGTGGCGTAGGATGAAGAAGGACATTGTTGCATATGTGGCTCGATGTTTGAACTGTCAGCAGGTCAAGTATGAGCATCAGAGGCCTGGTGGTGTGTTTCAGAGGATTGAGCTTCTCGAGTGGAAGTGGGAGCGGATTACCATGGATTTCATTACTGGACTTCCGGTGACACGGAAGAAGTTTGATGCTATCTGGGTCATTGTTGATAGGCTGACCAAGTCAGCACATTTCATTCCTGTTGCCACCACCTATTCATCGGAGAGACTAGTTGTGATCTACATTCGAGAGATTGTTCACCTTCATGGGGTGCCGACATCTATCATTTCGGATCGGGGTACGCAGTTTACCTCGCGCTTTTGGAGAGCAGTTCAGCAGGAGTTAGGCACCCAAGTCCAGTTTAGCATAGCATTCCATCCTCAGACAGACGGTCAGTCCGAGAGGACTATTCATATATTGAAGGATATGCTCCGAGCTTGTGTTATTGACTTTGGAGGCTCTTGGGACCAGTTTCTACCTTTAGCATAGTTCGCCTACAACAACAGCTACCAGTCCAACATTCAGATGGCTCCTTATGAGGCGTTGTATGGTAGGCGATGTCGGCCTCCAGTCGGATGGTTTGATCCGGGAGAGGCTCGGTTATTGTGTACAGATTTAGTCCAGGAGGCCTTGGATAAGGTCAAGTTTATTCAGGGTAGGCTTTTTTCGGCTCAGTTGCAGCAAAAGAGTTATGCGGATCGCAAGGTTCGAGATGTAGCTTTCATGGTTGGCGAGCGAGTATTGCTCCGTGTATC
>MU708050.1:0-49051 GCA_026770625.1 Nicotiana glauca
GGGTTGCAATCAATGCACACCCCAATTTAAGGAAGTAATTTTAATTAAAATCGCGCCTAAAGAGGCTAACGTATTATTATCTTTTGGTAGGGCCATGAAATTTGCTAAATGGCGCACCTCGGATTCTAATTTCAATAGGTGTTTAAATTGCTCTTTCGAGGGACATAAAATATATATTTGGCTAATATATCACACCTCAACTAATTAATGAGCGTGACTATGTATGAAAATTCCATGACTATAGGGTACAAGAACCGTTTAAAGCATGAGTGCTCTCAAACTGTCACTATGCCATTTTTATGTGCTGACATTAGGTGAGATTTGCATAAATGAGATAGTAAAATAAAGAAAAGTATGCAATAAAACCATTCTGATCAACATCATCTGAAGGACAAGTATGGAGACCCGACAGTGAATATTCAAATAAAGGACAAGCATTGAAACTTTGCAATATACTCGAATTCACTAAAATGGCAAATAACTCATACTAAAGGAGAAAAGGACTACTGAACTGACATACAAAACAAAGAGGAGAGGTCAAAGATGTAGTATTTCAATTTTCAATTACTTAGTTCAGGTTCAATTATGCCAGCAAGACAAGATCAAAAAATCGAAAGCGAGAAGTCAGTTATTTTAAACCTAAGCCATAGTTAATCTTTAAATCAGTAGACAAAACAAAGCACAAGATGTTGTGTGTTTTTAAGCAAAACTGAGTGAACCAACAACTTCAAACTTCATATACTTGAATTATCACTTCACGATAATATACTTACCAAAGACATTAGCTCACACTCCAACAGATACAACAAAGTGGAGGTAGAATGCTTCAGAAAATGTCAACATAACAATCATTTAGCATTCTAACACAGATATCACACACCTATTCAAGACAACGAATGTGCGTCGATCCACACAAAAGCTTAAAGCAAACAGAACAAAAATAGCTGACTGAATCTGAATTTCAGCAAGTTAAACGGAGGCAGCTATGATATAAATGTTGAGTTTCCTACTAAAACAAGTGAACAATGGGAACAAATCACGAAAGCTTGGTCGAGTGTAAAATAAAACTTTGAGGCAGCATTCAAACATAATCCATTTCAAACTATCTGTCAAGAACCTACGGATTCATATCAAATTGCAGAACGGAAAATTTCAGAACTCAATTCACATGTAAACTCAACCAAATCAAGCAGGAATATTCATAAAAATGGCAAACGAACACATTACAACCAATACTCACAAAGTCGGTCCTAGTTCCGTCAAAAAACCAATATGTTTCTCTAATATTAACCAAGCATCAGACAACCAATTAAGCTTCAATTCTCATGCTCAACCATTTCAACCAATGAGCAAATCACCAAGTAACAGAAGCAGAATTACCCAGCTTAGAAATAATTTCGCCATGAGTTTGTACATTATTTTACAGTCACAGTGTCACAGCTATTGGTATAACATGATTTTAATAGATTATTTGCTATTTGCAGAAGCAAAATTATTCAGCTACAGTCTTTTTTTTCTTAAACAAAATTCGTGGACATATCAAGTTAATCATGGATATTCCAAAACTTCAGAATACGCAGATCTTTCTTCTTAAAACTGGAAAGCGAACTTAAACATGCGCAATGAGTTCTAGGCTAATAGAAGCCAAGAGGTTAAGAATTCAACTCACGAAGCTACCTCAGTTCATCAAATTTTAGAACAACCACTTGAATTCAAATCACTAACTGCTATCATTTGACTAAGATGCATTAAGTCACAGCCCCCAAAAACATTTAATCAAAAGTAAAATTATATCATCAATAAGTAGTTTATGCTCGAACTCAGATTTTAGCTACAATGCATCGACACAACTCAAACAAATTTTACCTTAAAATTTCAGCTAGTCCTAAATCAATAGGAAGCTAAATTCGAACTCACTAATTTAAGAATGAACTAAACACACAAGCTACTTATCGCTCAATCTTCAACCAAATCAACAAAAGGATCGAACAAAGCAAACTTCAACCTCTAAGGCTTCATCCAATAGAACCACACAGAAAACAAATTGTAACAACATTTTCATTCAAACATGAATTGAAATAGAATACAAGTAGTAGAAGAGAATTCAACTCAATTAAAATTGCATAACAAGGAATAAAAAGAACCTGTTGAAGTCAAAATAACAGAAGGAGATTTCAACGACAACTCCACTTCATGTTCCAGAATCTGAATGAGTCGATGCTTCAAAAATCACTGTTATTACACAACTTGCTAGAAACTGAAAGAAAAATTTCACTCAAAAAAAACTCAACTCTCTCTCAATCTTCTGCCATCTTCTCATCTAATCTCTTCTCTTCGCCTCTCTGAATTTTTCTTGTATCCCTCCCTTTGATTTCCCGAATTTTTCTGTTCGTTCTCCAGTTCTCTCTGGTTTTCTCCTCCTCTCGTCTGTATCGCCTCTTTCATCTTCAGAATATGTATAAAGATGAAGATAGGGAATGTGTATAGAGACACGGTATTTCCGTGTCTCATTTTCAAAAGAGAGTCCGATTTTTTAGGTTTTTTTTTATTTGGGTTGGGTATTTTTTGGGTTGGGTATTTTTTTGGGTTGGGTATTTTGGGTTGGGTATTTTGGCCCAAAAAAATTAAGTATATATGTAATATATGCATTTGTATTTTTGATTTATGAAATTGAGATTAAAATTAAAAATTAAAAATTATTCTAATTAAACTCCAAAAAATTATTTTACTAACCATTTGTAGTAATTTTTAATTAAAGCACTCAAAACTAAAATGAACTAATTTTTTTATGATTTTCTTCTATTTGTTTTTTCCCAAAAAAAAAAATGCATTAATACTAAAAGGGGTAAAAGCTAAAAATCTTAATGTATACGCATTTTTTGTATTTTTAAATAAGAGTTATTATGTGACCATTTAATAAAAGATGCAACATAATTCTTAAAATTGAAAAAATTATTTTATTTGATATTTTTGGAATAATTTGCTTAGGGTAAAAATCACGTGCTCACAATCCCGAATCGAGGAAAAAGATTGACTCGGTATTACAGTCCGCGAACCAGAAATTCGGGTAAGGAATTCTGTTAATCCGGGAGAAGGTGTTAGGCATTCCCGAGTTCCGTGGTTCTAGCACGTTTGCTCAACTGTTATATTTGGCTTAGTTATCTAATTTTTAAACAATTATGAACCTATGTGTAATTTTACTTTTTAACCGCTTTTATTCAATTTTTAGAGAAGAATTGCAACGTTATTAAAACCCGTCTCGAACCACGTTACATAAATGTACCCGTAGTTTTTAACATATTTTAACATCGTTGAGATTTGGATTTGGGTCACATAAATGTGCATCCGAATTTTAGAAGGTAATTTAATGTTACGCGCCTAAAGCAACTACGCGTTTTGATATCTTTGATGGAGGCCATGAAAATTCGCTAAAATGGCACGTCCCGATTTCTAAGTTTTAAAGAAAACATAATTACACGAGGGCCACACAACTTGCGATTTTATTTGGCGAGGTGCAACTCGATTTTAAAGATGTCCTAATAATATTCGGGAAATCCATGAATCATTATTACCTAGTATAGTTCGACTACTAATCTACTTAAAAGGCTAAAATAATTAGCATTAAACTATTGTTAAGGTTCTAATTAATTGTTTGTAGTAAATCTAATTGTCCTAACAAGAATGACAAGGCCCATCCAATGGCGTTTCACAAGGAAGGCAGGTTCGAACCCACCAAATCAGGCCCAAATTTCGAACAGGGGCAATTGCCATTGCTGAAATTTTATTTTGGATCCACTACCTGAAGTGGAGCTCAATATTTGGGCTTGTAGTTAGCCCAACAGAGGCCTCAAATTTTATTTTCACAATTTGTCCAATTTTGGCCCAAATTAAGCCCAAACCAATATTGACTTTAAACTGGGCCTCACAACACTGATCGGTTTTATAACAAATGAACAATTTAATTTTTTTTGCTTAAATCAAACACTCGCTCATTAAAAATCAAATTTCAGTTTCATATTCGAATCATGCGTAAGCTGACGAGTTACTATTTTAATTTCTGAAATTCAATAACAAACCAAAGTGATTGACATTTTTAAACCTAAGGAGACGCCTGATTTAACATTAATAATGAACATACAATCTGATTCTGGATTCAGATCCAAACTAACCCTTATTCCAAAATTTAACATTCAGCTTGATATGATGATTAAATCAGAACTAAACTAGGCTAAGGCTAATAATACCAAACAGGATACTCATATGATTTTGAAACAGTCCAAGCAGTCCAACTATTACAAATAATGCAATGTCCGGATTATATAGCTCTCGCATTCTGGTGAAGGTTAAATACAGCATTTGAATACACATAATTGCAGGCAATTTAATAGTAGATACTACTGTGCTAGGATTCCAAATCAATGTAAAACAATAAGAAGAAGACTTATGGAAGAAAACATGTAATATTTCATCATTTATCTTCAAATTTGATCACACATTTTTTGATTCAACCTTCATATATCACTTGAGGCCAAAGGAATACCTGGGAATGAAACGAAAACAAAAGTGAGGAAGCAGTAGATAGCAGCAACATGCAATCTTAACAGGACCAACTCAAAATCCAAGAATAGACCAGTTTTAAATATACACTGATCAAACATGCTTCAAATCAGGATTTAATGACCTGAATTCAATCCCTCTTTACCCCAAGGAAACTCATGAATTGTTCTACAATAAAAGAAACTTCAAAAACCCTAGAGAAATCTAATGGAACAGTAATTCAGATATCCAAACAGCTTCAACCGAGATTCAAATCCCAAAATCAAGCCATTTTTTAAATCAAATGAAGAATCTAGTACCAGATGTGTGCTGTTGTCCTGGCAGTTATACCACTCCAAGTGCCGAACCACTCAAACTTTGACTAAAATATGCCATCAACAATTCAGCTTTCCCACCAGCACCCCTCATTTTGCTGCAAAATCCTCTTAAGTGGGCCACGGGGTCTCCATGCCCATCTTATAGGTCAAACTTGGGCATTTTGAATCCGGCAGGCAACTGGACATCAGGAAACAAGCACACATCTTTATAAGCCACACTCACTTGGCCTCCTAATCCTTGCATATTTTTCAACGACCGCTCCAAGCGCTTTACTTTCCTAAATATCTCTTCTTGCTCTGTGTTTTTGGGCGGCTTTTCAGTTCGACATGAAGTTCAAAGTGAGGAGTATAAGATCTAATGATTCGGGACTTTCAAGGTAGGCTCTAGGGAATAGTATTAGTTATCTTGGGCTTGGAATGTCGGCTCACTGGAAGATCGATTGAGGGTAGCTGGCGTAGGTACTACGAAGATAGGGGTAGCCGGTAGAGCAGGGTGGGTGTTTGCTTTGGCTGGTGGAGCTTGGATGGCTTGGGAAAAGGTGCCAGGATAGTGATGGTAAGGGGTAAAGGTTGGTGTGTGTTGTGGGGATAGATCAATAATGGCGGGCTCTTGAGATTGAGCTAGTGGTGGGATGAAAGCAGGGTTGGCGGGGTATGATGGTAGAGGATGCCCCTTCATCCATGCATAGTAAATTTTGGCCATTTAGTACTTCAGTTTATCTACCTCTTCTTTTAAACCAGACTCAGATTCATCCATCTCCTTCGGCGGGTCAATAACACTTGCATCCAATTCTTTGTTAGCCATGATCGCCTTGTGTTTAGACTTGGTGTTATACGGGTGACTTCCATAATTCCAAACAAACTAACCACCTTTCTGTTCTCAATAACAACAACAAACTTGTTAGTATATAAGAGTTTAACTGATAGGCAATCACACGTTTGGGATGCAATGCACCTGAACAGTTAACTGCTTTTATTATGTATTTGAACGGTTGCATGCTTCATCCCGGCCTTAACTAACTCTTTTCACTTTGCACTTTCTCTTCCCTCTTTTCTTTTCTTTTCACTCCTGCCTTTCTTTACTTTGTTCTTGTCGCTCCTCTTTTATTTTGCACTTTCTTTCCCCTATTGTTTTGCCACACTTTCTTCTCACTCAATTTCTTTCCTCTCATTTCATTTTATGGTTATGATCTAATCCTATGGGGATTGTCTACATATCATGACGCCGCATGAATCAGATCATTATGTAGTTCATGGGATAAATATGAAATAAAAGAAAGAAATTTTTTTTGGGGTTTTTAATATTCTATTAAAATAAAATCTTTTTGGATTTTCTATTACAATGACTCTGACATACAAAGTCTAAACAGGAAAAACAAATTCGATATTAAAGAAAACTAACAGACTCGACAAATGAAATACAAACATAAAACCAAAAGAAAGTTAGGAGAACATAAGAGCATCCACCGGTGCCCTGGGAGCCTACGGAACATTATCCGGTCCTTGCGCAGGCCTTTGTGCAATATCCTACTGAAGACGGTCCAAGTCAGCCATCTCCTGGCGAACGAATGTTATCATGGAAGCAAAAAATATTGACCTAGTCATGTCCTCACATTCGTGACACTTCATCACGACATAGTCAGCTATTTCTTTAATCCTTGTTCTGATTACACCTTTCTTCTGAAGTGGACGCCCTATTTGATGTGCCCGAGCTTCTAATACTTGGGTACCTGTGTTGTTTTGGTCCTGTAATTATTGCATGCTTTCTTCCAGTTGGCCAATTAGTGCATAGTAATGCTCTCTTTCTGCTTTGAAATTCTTTATTTGCAGGGCCATCTCATTTTCCACAGTAGTCACCTTCTTCTTTAGAAATGTGACTTCTCTGTCATACCTTTCCTTTAGCCGTTGAACAAACTTTGCCCGTCCTTATGCATTTTGTGCCAATCTTGCTCGGTTTTTAGGCAATTCCTCTTCGACCTTTTCCAAGTCAGCCCGTAGTCACACATTTTCCGTCTATGATTGCTTATGAGTTTTTCATCTTGTCAGCTTCTAGCCGAGTTTTCAACGGTGATCTTCATCCTCTGAACCTGACCTTGAAGGGCTTCATTTTCTTGGACCAACCTTCTCCTTTCACCTTTAGCTTTTTGTACTTGTAGATCATTATTGAATTCAACGTTTCTCAATTTCTCTTCTAGAGTGTGAATGGCGGCTTGATCTTTTTTCTCCTTCTCTCCCCAGCCCAACCTTTCCCGGACTTTGTCATCAAAAGCCTAAACATGCTCTCTCTTTGCGGGTCTCTCGGGCTCGGGCTCGGGCTCGAGCTCTGGCTCATTACTTGAATAAGACTTTCTCTCAAACTACACGGCATAATCTGGATCCACTTCCCTTCTCACAATATCTGGTACCTGGGTGCCATTTTTTAGATATCGGCAACCATTCCAATCCTGCTGGACTATGCCTCGGGCAATGTAGCTTCTTGATGTAGCTCAATGACTTGGGTAGTTAAATCTTCATCTTCGGGCACCACCTCCCAATGCCTTAAAACCCTCTACGGTGTGTATGACTGGATACTTCTCAAACCCATCAACATTGGATTGCCTTTTGTAGTCGTCATGTGTATGATTTTCGTTACCGGAAGCCATCCTAGAGTCCATTCAATCCGGCTTGCTTTTGGAGTTCTTAAGTGGGAGACCTCGGCTTCAAACCCTTCTGGAGAATTGTAGTCTTTCCCCCTTTCCCCATAACTCTTGATGAAGTTGTCCTTTCTTGAACAATAACTCATGAATTTGGGGTAATGACGGTGATGCTCGATCAACCACATTTGCAGAAGAACATTACAGCCTTCATAGAATTGATCCCCGGATCTACACAATGTCAATGCCCAATAAATGTTAGCCAGCACTAAAGGATCCAGTGTATGATCTTTTTTATAATGAAGATTTGTGCGATTTTGGCCATGCAAATATCTATTGTCCCTTCTGCATTCAGAAAGACTATAATCCCCAAGAACGCCACTATGAAAGCGAACCTACGATGAACTTACCAAATGCTCTTATCTTGTTTGTTGTTCAATCTCTTTTCGTGTATTTCAAACCCAACTGAGTGCCCAAACCTGGAATACAAGAAGTGAAAGGAACAACATCTTTTGTTAACAAGGGCCTTTTTCATTTGCTTGCTGATATTCAGAAGATCAAAGAATTTGTGCACAGAGGGGGCCCTTGGGAATATAAGATGTTGTTTTCTCAAGTCTCGGCAAAAGTGAATATATCCGGATATCTCCTCCAGAGTAGGGGTAAGCTCAAAATCCGAGAAATGAAAAACATTATCCACAGGATCCCAAAAAGTTACCAAGGCCTTGATTAGATCCTCTCGTGGTTTGATTTCAATAAGGTTCGTAAGGGCACCCAAATGATCTTTCACCCAATACTGACCACCTTCATCTGAATCATACCACATTCGAAGCTACAACTGAGCTTATTCTATGACCAATAGTGCCAGGTTCTGGACAATGTTCATTTTGTACCCGTGGATGGTTAAGGTTAGGGTTGACTCTGGTGGACTCTCTTTGCGAAAACCAGTTCTTAACTTCTAAAGGAGAAAAAAATCAAAGGGAAATGGCCCTTCCCCCTACACTATTTTTAACAAAAGTGGTTGTTTTTGTAAATATGGCCCCTTCACAATTCCAAATAAATTTCAAGGCCAAGGGAAGATACTTTTAAAAAATGACACCTCCCTGACAGACTTGTCTGTTCTTTATGAAAATAGCCCTTCGACAATTGAAAGATATTCTAAGGCTATCTCGGCAAGAACGGCTTAAGACATGATCGAAGCTGGGTCGGCTTATTCTTTTGACCAGAACCCTAACTACACTTCATTTTATTTGGTTAACTTTGCAAAAAAATAGGCCGAACCCTATGAGGTTGCGTACGTATCCCACATCCGGTGAGAATCAAACCTACGTAGTTCGATCAGTTTTGACATAATTTTTAAAAAAACATGAATGACACGTTTTGAAATGAATCTTTTTTCCTTTTCTTCTTTTTTTTTCTTCTTTTGAAAAATTTCAGCAGATTTTCGGGACATTTTCAAATATCGGAGTTTCCAGAACCGGGTTTTATTTCCTTCCTACGTCACTATTGGTCTTTCTCTTGATTTTTTTCCTAGCCGATTAGCATGCGAGCCAAAACAAATAAATGTTCACATAGCACGTAAGATGCATTAGGGTGGTCTGTTATTTTGGGTACACTTGTCCTAGACGGACCCAACCCCTGTCTTGAGTAAGTCAAATGCACATGATGAAAATAAACGTTCCTACTAGGGATCCAGCATAAGGTTATGTTATTCTAGGTTTAGACCTGAAGTTGTGTTCTAGACCTGGCTTACCCGAGCGTACAACTCGAGCCGAGGTGGGGGCAACGTACCGGGAGCATGAAAGTCTACCCAGCCTTGTTGCTGACCAAGCCCCGTTCTAATTGGTATGACTTCTAACAGAAAATGGTCCACGCGTACGTGTGCACCATATTTTAGAAGACTCAAAAGGATGGCTTAAGAAGGCATTTTAATACAATTCAAATAATATCGAAATGGTAAAAAAAAACAGCAATTAGCACATTAGGTTCACAAAATATAGTAATATTAACAACAAACAAAGACAAATAAAAATTATATTAAAAAGCTCGAATTCTTGAACCCTGAACCAGAGATTCTGGGTTCGATTTCCCCAGCAGAGCCGCCAAAGCTGTCACAACTCCTTTTTCTACCCCGAAAGGGATATAAGGGAGTTTTTCCAATTAAAGTGACAATAACCGAAACGAGATTATTTATATCAAATTCAGAGTCGCCACTTGGTATAATTTATGGTGTCCCAAGTCACTGATTTAAAATCCCGAATCGAGAAAGTTTGACTCTGTTATACTGTCTGTGAAATACAAAAATCCGGATAATGAATTCTGTTAACCTAGGAGAAGGTGTTAGGCATTCTCGGGTTCCGTGATTTTAGCACAGTCGCTTTAATCAAACCTGGCTTAATTAAATTGTCTAAATACTTATTTTAGAGCCTATGTGTATTTATCTCTTTTAGTTAATAAATTGTCTTAAAACGGGCCACGTGTACATGTACCCATTTGTTTGGCGCGTAAAAAAATCATGTCACGCATCCACAATTAATAACACTTCATTAATATTAAGAAGGTTTAGTCGAAGTTGCGCGAACGCATACCCCGATTTTGTTTTGAAGATCGTAATTATGTCACTCGAACGTGTACACAACCACGACAATATAGTAAATCGCGCATAAAGCAAGCTACGAATATTCATGTTTAAACTAAGTTTGGAATTATAGAGGGCTACTAGTTGTAAGTCTGCATTGGGAGATAAACAAGGCCTTTAAATATTTAAAAAGAACTGGGCAAGCAGTAGGCCCAATATTATCTAAAGATCTTTAATAGAAATATGGTTGGTGGGAAGTGGGCTCAAAATTAAGCCCAGGAGTGAGGACAATGGGTAAGCGGCTTCAGCAACTTCGATTGGGCCAATACCAGGCTCAACTTATCAAAAACAAGCCCTTAGTATTAAAAACTCATTTTATATATTAACAGAAAACCTAATGGGTAAAATTGTTGCAGGTAATTAGGTAGACATGTTGGCTTTGATTATTATAGGACCAATTGCGCCAGCAGAGAGCCCATTAAACCATTTGATCACAAGCTTTTAAAGAATAACAACATCGGCACTGTTTGGGCCTTGAAATTGAGCCCAAAAATGAGAAAAGGGTCTAGAAACCACACCATAGGTGATTTTGACCACGCTACCCATATGGGCCAATGCTTGGCCCAGTTGCTACTAAGGCCTACTAACCCTCTCGACTACACTTAACAACAATTGCATAAATCCTGAAAATTAAATACTGACTAGCCATACTATGGGTTTTAATTAAATAATAATAGTAGTAATACAAAATCAACTTAAACTACTAATTAATCCATTAACATTAGATATGTAATTACTTCAATCATAACCGAAAATCTAAGATACAAACTGGATATCACTTAGTGATTAAATACTGAATTCCCTTTGAGTGTAGATGAACTTAGACATTAAAACTAAAATTAAGTACCATGACCAGCATAACAAACCTCTACTTTAAAACAAATAAACAAGAACAAACTAATAACAACCATCAATACTCCCGAACTCTGGAACAACACACGCAAGGATATAACATTTGAACATTCAAACATGAGAACCCTACTATATATTTGACTAATAACAGATCTAGCATATTCAGTTCAAAAGAAGAAATTAAAAGGGCCAAATGACTTTTAAGAACATGTATGAAACTAAAATCCAACATTTGCATATAAACTTCATGTCATCAGTACATTCTTCAAAACATACTTGCACTCCATTTTGTCATTCAAAGTTCAGAAAGTACTTGGTTATAGAGAATAAAACAAAGTAAAGAACTTCAGCAAGGAAAGTAGTAGGGATCAGCAGCAAGAAATAGTACTACCCAGCTGCGAACTTAGTCCATACTTCGATTTAGAAAAAACAGAAATTCCCAGAAAATTTACTCTAACTTTTCTTTCTTTTTCAAATAAGATTTAGATCAGCTGCTAATAGAATAATAGAGCTGAACTTTAAGGGTATTTTAGGTTCTGAAATCTCTAAATTTAGTGAGGGGAGAGTTCTGAATATATAGGAGATGAAATCTCCCATGTGCTCCTACAGATAAGGGAATTATTCCCTCAAACCAGCCCTCATTTTTCAGGGAAAAAATATCTTTCATAACTGAATTGGGACAACTAGCCATTTCTAACTGGCTTCTACAGTTTGTACTGTCAAATAGGGCGAGTTGCCCATGTTCTAGAACCCACTAAATGGCTCTACCTGAATTAATGCTGAAACAGTTAAAATAAAACTACTGAATGAGACAAAAGTTAACCCTAGGTTAATTAGGCAATCAGGCGTACACTGATTAAAACTAAACCAATGCTATTACTTATAATCACACGACTAATTAATCAAAGAAAATTCTAATAAAATAATGATTTGAACATACAGGGTAACCTAAAAGAAACTAACTGAATTACTGACTTAATCAAAAGAGTTGATTTGGTTTTCTTAAATGCCTAAATTAACTAATAATTAATGATTAACAATTAAACTAACAATTTAACTAAAAATTGATCCTAGACTACTGTCAAATTGAAAGAGAAAACAAAAATAAACAATACAACTGGAATAACAACAAATAGTGGAAAGTACTAAGGGGAGAGAAATCAAACCTAAAAATGAAACAACAAAGACAAGAAAGATACCTAACAAGGGAGGTCCAGAAAGAATTTGAAGCGGCTCTATGGCTGAATTTTGAGATAATTCGGAATTGACCATAAATATTTTTTCTTGTCAAGAACAATCCATTTGGGGTGAGTTTTGAACTACACGAAAGAAGAAACAACGGAGAATCTTGAACATGCAAAGACAGTTGCTCGTTTTTTTTTCAGATTTGAGATTTGACGGATTCAAGGGGTTGTTTGGGAAAATCATTAAGGGATTTGGGTTTAGGGGAGTGTGGAGGTTACAGGGTGCGAATTTCAGTAGGTTTGGAGGAGTTTGGGTGAACTAGAGTTTTGAGTTTAGATTTCAGATCTAGAATTGAAGGATTTGGGTGGTGATTTAGAAGGAGTTGGTGATGGATTAGTGTTCAAAGGGATGTGAAGAGTGTAGAGGGTGAATTTGGGGTGGTTTGGTGACCGGCCACCGACGTGAGGCGATTTCCGGCATTGAAAAGCGGCGGAGGTGGTGAAAGGTTTTGGGGCGGCTAGGGATTGATCTCTCAAGAGAGAAGAGAGACTGGGAGAGTGTTTGGGGTGTCTCCGACACATATAAGGGAAAGGGGTGGGGAGTTCGGAACCATTGGATTAGATTGGATGAACGGATGAGATGGAATGTGACCAAAATGACATCGTTTTGGTTCTTTGGCGGCTTGGACCGGGTAAAAGGGTTGGGCCAGGGGCGAATCAAGTGATATTGGGCCACTGAAATTGTTATTTTGGCCCAGATTCTAATTAGAGTCCAAAACAAACCTTGGCTCTTTCTCTTTATTAAAGAATTGATTTGATTTTTTAATTTTCAATTTTAAATACTAATGAAAATTAATTAAAGCCTAAATTAAGTCCTAAATCACTATAATTTGTGGAAATAAACTTAATTATCTATTTTATGATTTAGATAATTAACTAATTAGACTTATTGAAAGAAAAATTACTAATTTGCAATTAAACGAAAGTGCAAAAGCGAACCAATATTTTTGTGATTTTTCGTTTATACATTAAATGCAATTGAGACCTAAAATGCAATGCATGAAATATTTTTGTATTTTTTATGATTTAAAAATACTAAACATGCAACTAAATGCAACCAAAAATTATCAAGATATGCCTAAAAATTCTATAAAAATTAAAATAAATTAGAAAAAATCTATTTTGACTTTATAGGAGTAATTTTCTTCGGGAAAAAATTACGTGCTCACACCTCTCATCCAGCACGACAACTCCAGTGATATGACACATCAATACAATCCAAAGCTACAACTCATGCAACCGCGCATCAATAAGCAATATTCCAAATATACTTAAATCATGAAAATTGACTCAGATGAGAGAGTTATACCGTAAGCTCACCAATACCACCACAACACAATGTTAAGAACCCATCACATACCATAGAACTAGAACACACGAATCTAACCCTAAGGATCATACCTCAACATAACTCCGCTACAACGTGTGACCCCATCCAGACGCCAGCCTGCATTATATAACTCGAGCCACTCTACTAAAAATTTATACCCATTTGGAATTCAACATCAAGGACCCATAGTGCATTACCATAACCACAGAGAAGTAAATGATATAACACCATACAAAACCTGAAAGAACATAACCAATACGCCATCCACCGAGCAATACCCAATACTCATCCCACTCAAATTCTGCTATGAAACCCCAATAGAATCGCACCATATGTGCATATAACCAACAAATCATAACTCCTCGTAACACGCAAAGGTAACTCATAGAACACTCTAGAACACGAATAAACAATAACAATCGAACGGCACGTCCCTTAATAATAGCAATTCGGAGTTAATAAATCTAACCCAGTGTAGAACACATATCCATATCGGGTCTATTAATGAAACCCAAATCAACTATGTTCCCCCACGATTGGTAAATAACCCCCCGAAAGTCTACAATGACTGAATCAGAACACATACTAACCTCTGACTAACCTTGGCTACATACACCACAACCATGAAACAATCTGCTCACGAGAACTCTCAGTCTCCAAATCCATAGGACATACGAATCACCATTTCTGATCTCAACTCCACCACCTGGATGTCCACATTCCTCCAATTACATAGTCACCCCACTAGGAATACTTCTAAAATTCTTCTGTGCCACAAAGTAAAGTTTGAACTCCAGCAATCGATCAAATAAGAGAGTGCCGCAATACTAGTGAAGTATCCATAACTCAAACACATCCCCTTTTCTAAAATGTAAACCCTCATCAAGCCACATCAATTAGTAATATCATTTACCTAGTCATTTGAAACTGTCCATGCTACCTAAGAATTTATGACCTTCCTTTCAGAACTGAACCGTGACTTTACACATGAAATTCTAGACCCTAACATACCGCATATACCATGCCATCCTATGACAAATATGAGAAATTCATAATCCATTCCGAGCCACAAGAAACTACTTCCTCAACTATCCAAGAACTTTCCATTTGCCTGAATAGAAGTGATTTTGCTTTCCCGAGAGACTAGCAGAACCCTTGGAAAAATCTTCTCAACTTTGTCTTCTTCAAGAATAACCCTTCCAAGAGACATAAATTCATTTGTCAGTGTGGTCAACCATGTATACATCTTCTAGATGGTTTCCCCTTCCTTCATGGTGAAATTCTCATATTGAGAATACAACAGTGTTCCTCAGGACCTCATCACTTGAGGTGTTCCTTCATGAGCCACTTACATTGTGTCCCAAATTTCTTTATCAGTGGTACATCTTTGAATTATGTTGTACTCGTCTGGACCAAGTCCACATACAAGCCATTTCTTGGCCTTATGATTCTTCTCCCATTTCCTCAAGTCCTCAGCATTGCAGCCAGCTCTCGTTTTTGGCACATCTACTCCTTCAACATTCTTCTTCATGGTAGCCAGGGGACCATAAGTGACAATGTGTTATAGCTCATTGTCTTCTCCAATAATGTGATCTCTCATCATGTTTGTCCACCAAGAGTAGTACTGGACATTAAAGAGTGGAGGCATAGCAGTGGATTGCCCTTCCCAATTTCTAGGTGGTGCGCTTATCTTGATCTGTTCCTAAGGTTTTAGCCTCTTCAAGGATAACCCTGTCACGACCTAAATCCCGAGCCTGGTTGTGATGACGCCTCTCGTGAAGACAAGGCCAGCCAGTCAACCCAATTTATTCTGTTAAAGCAATTATTTAACACAATTATAATACATCATGGTTTATTAATACCAAATAGCGGAAGTATAGAAAAAAAAAATACACAGAAATCCAACCCAACTTAGCCCGATATCGGGGTGTCACTAGTCACGAGCATCTATAAGGATGAAATTTACATTTACAAGTCTAGAAGTACACTGAACAGGAATAATGAATGTCACAGAAAGAAAACGGTGTTGCGAACGCTGGCAGTCACCTCGCTAAGCTCTTACAACTCTGCTTCCAAACAGCCTATACCCGCTGCCGGGTGAATAAATACATGCAACTGCACACGAGGTGCAGGGAGTAAAGTGCGTACTCCAACTCAGTGAGTAATAAGGGTAAATAACAACTGAGCAGTAAGAAATCACGTAAAGCAAGCCATCATGCTATATAGGAGTAGTGTAAACCCTTTGAGAAAAACAGTGAAACTGTGAAATCTTTAGAAATATCTTGGCTCAATTTAAAACCTCTTTTGAAAATGTATTTTTCCAACGGTTAAGCAAATGAATGCAAAACAAGTAGTGCAAACAAGCACAAAAGTTAGCCCCTCGGGCACAACGCTCCGTTAACAGATAACGCCAGAATATCAGGTAATTATTGCAAGAAGTAGCATAAAAGCCAATGAAATAAAAGTGCAGAAATATTATGATAGATAATACAGATAAGAACAAATGCATGAGTGTAATGCAATGCATATAACGGTATCCTCTGGTACCCACTGCGGCGTGCAGCCCGAGCCATCCATTTATTTATCGTCGATAGAGCTCACTGGGAGTGTGTACAGACTCCGGAGGGGCTCCTACAGCAAAAGCGTAATATCAAGTCATCTCGTGGCATCAATTTATTCCTCGTCAGTCATTGTTACCTGACCAAGACGCATCCTACAGTGCCATTGTTACCACTGTCTAAAGTTTGTCCACTCTGGTCAGTCATTGTTACCTGACCAAGACGCGTCCTACGGTGCCATTGTTACCAATATCTAAAGTTAGTCATTGTTACCTGACCAAGATGGTACCCGCGCTCACAGCTGCGGCGCGCATCCCGATCCATAAGTATCCTCACAATACAGGCCCTCGGCCTTACTCAGTCAACATAATCACACAAGCCACTCGGGCAACAATAAAGCATGACTCTCAGCCCCAAAATAATTTATAAAAATATCATTTCGAGTGTTTAAGGCATAATAACTTGGCTGAGTTTTTAAAACAGTGGAAATACATGACTGAGTTCAAATATATAATTAAATCAGTGAGGAATTATCGACAACAATCCCCGAAGGGTTCAAATAATTGGCACGAAGCCCAAATATGGCAATCAGTCCAAATTATGATGATAACAAGTAGTTTCAGTCGAATGTGTAGTAATTTCATCAATCGGGACGGACCAAGTCACAATTACCAACGGTGCTCTACCTCACGCTCGCTATCCGGCATGCAAGTCACCTCAATACAGCACTATGGTGTGCAATTCCGGGGTTTCAAACCCTCAGGATGTCATTTACAAATATTACTCACCTCGAACCGGCTATTTCTTTAACTCGCGACGTATTTGCCCCTCAAACCGACATCCACGCACATCGAATCTATCCAAAATCAGAGCGAATACATCACAATATGCCAATGGGACAACACCCAATCGAAATCAATCGAAAAATAGCAAAAATCTCGAAATTAGCAAAATTCGAGCCCCGAGCCCACTTCTCGAAAAATTAGAAAATTAACATCATCGGATTCCTCATCTCGCCACGAGTCTAATCATACCAAAATTATCCAATTCCCATAACATTTCGACCCTCAAATCCGTGTTTCTATCTAAGAGGGTTTTCTAATCTTTTCTATCCAAATTCACGGTTTAAACGCCAAAACTAGTAATAGATTCAAGTAATATAACCAAAATTGAGTTAAGAACATTTGCCCCATTGTTCTCTCCAAAAATCTCCCGAAGAATCGCCTTATCCGAGCTCCAAATCAATAAAAATGGAAAATGGGTTCGTCCCATTTTCAGAACTTGAAAAAAATCTGCCAGAAATTTTCATGTGCACTGTTCACCCCGTGTTACTATACATGGGGGTACTGTTCACGGGTAATTCACGGATACTATTATTGTTCACTGTTACGGGGTACTGTTCATGGGCGTTGTTCATGGTACTGTTCAAAATTACTGTTCACGGTGCTGTGAAAAAAATGCAGCAGCTTTATTTTTCGTGCCTAAATCAATCCGTTAACCTTTCGAAATACACCTGAGGCCCCCGGGACCTCAACTAAAAGCACCAACATGTCTTAAAATATTATCCAAACTTGCTCCAACTGTCAAAACACCTCAACTAACGCCAAAATCATCAAATTACATTGAATTCAAGCCTAAGTTCTTTTAAAAATTCTAAAACACGCATTCGATTAAAAACCCAACCAAACCACTTCCGAATGACCTGAAATTTTGCACACACATCCCAAATTACCTAACGAAGCTACGACAACTCTCGGAATTTCATTCCGACTCCTGGATCAAAATCTCACCTATCAACCGGAAATCGCCAAAATACTAACTTCGCCAATTCAAGCCTAATTCTACACGGACCTCCAAAACCACTTCCGATCACACACTAAGTCACAAATAACCTCCCGGAGCTAACCGAACCATCGAAATTCACATCCGAGCCCTCTAACACATAAGTCAACTCCTAGTTGATTTTTCCAAACTAAGCATTCCTTAAAAAGACTAAGTGTCTCATTTCTTATTAAAATCATTCCAAATCAACTCGACTACATATGACACAGATAACGAAGCATGTAGAAATAGAAAATGGGAAGAATGGGGCGGTAACTCACGAGATGACAGGTCGGGTCATCACATCCTCCCCAACTTAAACAAACGTTCGTCCTCGAATATGCCCAGAGTTGTCCCCAAAAGCCAAACAATCGCTTAGTAACCTCGCCACGCATATACCCGGGGGTGATCCCACGTCACCCTATCTCATATAGGTCCGACAACACATTGTAACTGAAATTTTGCAATTCAATTTAGCCCATACGCCATAGGAACACGTTTCCACTTTTGAAATCTTTCATATGATCAGAATCCCACATTTATACTGTGAATAAGCCCGAACAAGTTGTAATAACCCACACCTGCAACCTCAGGTGCTATTACGTGATAGACCACATAATTCAAATGCTTGTAGTGATAACTCCTAATCACAGCAGCTGCACACAACACCCGAATATCGATAGAAAAACTCTTATCAACTAAAGTCTCATCTCACACTTTCATATGCTGCCAATGATGACTAAATCACGCGGTAAGCCATAACCATTTTCCATATCAACCATTCATGAAGTCATTTCTCCTTTGGCAAATGCTACATCAAATTTCTGAGTCGAAGCTCGATATTATCCTTCCAACATATCGAAATCGAATCCTTTTGTATTCATTAATGATCCCTCTAATCTCTTCTAATCCAACACACTACTCTGGTGACATGACACATCAATACATGCCTAAGCCACAACTCGCACAGTACGTGTGCCAATAAGCAACAGTCCGAGTATACTAAATTCATGAAAATGACTCAAGTGAAAGAGCTGTACCACAAGCTCACTAGTACCATCACAACACAAGGCTGAGAACCCGTCTCACATCATAGAAACAGAACATCCGAATCTAACCGCGAGGTATTCAGACACTAGTTCACCTGAGACACCCCAAGTCACCATGTTCAAAACCATCAACCAAGCGCAATTTGATGTCTAGTACCACAAGCGAATCATCATACCCACGGAGAAGTACATAATACAATGCCATACCAGTAAACCTCACTATTTCACCATCCGATTACCCCAGAAAGGAAAAATACCTCAAAGAAGAGAGCCGTTTTGCAAGTTCCACAAGTACCACCCCAACGATATGCTATGAGCTCGTCAATCATAGTGGAACCAAGATACATGAATAGAATAATAATAACCGGCTCTTCTATAGCTTACATTGACATCAACTTTACGAGCAACTTAGTTGCCAATAATATAATCCACCTGGCACGGTCACAAACCTCCAGTCCAAGCATATCATATAGAAGCAATCCAACAAGTACACATGTAAATGCTAACTGAAACAAGATTCTCATGCTCCTGGACTGGCATAAATAACAATCTATATTGTAGGCATGAGCAAACTGCGATGTCATAGCTCAAATCAGCAAGTTAACACAGGATTAGTAATTACCAAGTATGTGCTGGAATTTAGCATCTTGGAAATCTCAAGTATAGTCCAGATAGTTCTTAACAAAGTTACGAATATGAGAAACATTATACCTTTAAGTTCAATATCCCACTCTAGGCATATCATAGCCTACGCATCTTTCGAGCATGAATATTGACTCGGTGCTTGCACACAGGTTCAAACCTCACATATATTCTCACTCACATCGCATAGTTATCACCATCAATTAGCTCGACTAGCGCATCTAAAGAGTTTAGATAAAATACTCACCTCAAACATGCCACAATCCCGAAATAGTATATTTTTTAGAATTCCACGTCTCCAAATTCATAGATCACATAAATCACCGTAACTGATCACAACCTCAGCACCCAAATGACTGACAAATCCCTCAAGTACGATCATCCCAAGATAATTATTTTCAAAAATTTCTACAATACGTAACAAGATCGAAATATTGGTAGTCGATCAACCAAGTGAGCGTTGAAACGCCAATAGACATTTGTTAATCAGAATATAATGTGCACCCTTTTTCAGGCCTTACCGAGCAGTTATAACATTCAATCTAAATATCTGAAACTAACTATTCTATCCAGAATTCATGACCTTTTCTTCAAGAATGAACTGCCACCTCGTACATGAAAATATTAAACAATCACAGCATACCACGTCTATCATGCCATCATTTTGCAAACGCAAGAATATCATTAAAATTTCTGGGCTAGAGGAAAATTTCATTATGTGCAGTTAGAAATCTTCTATTTGCTTCTATCTAGAAGGAGTTCACAAAATACAATATGTTCCTTGCACTGGTAGAAGATATCTGGTTCGAACTATGGTAAAAACAATCAAGAAAACTTTCAAATCTGCTCACACATACCCAAGTTATCAAAACGGAATTCCTATGGCTTGACCAAGCCATGTAGGTTACCAACCCAAGAATACTGCATGTAATCAATGCACATTCTCATTGTGCCATCCTTCTTCTTCACAAATAAGACTGGTGCACCCTAAGGTGGCACACTAGGCCGAATGAACCCCTTATCTAGGAGCTCCTGAAGCTGCTCCTTCAATTCTTTCAACTCTGCTGGTGCCATACGATATGACGGAATGGAAATGGGCTGGTTTCCCGGCACCAAGTCAATGCCAAAATTAATATCCTTGTCCGGTGTCATGCCCGGCAGGTCTGCAGGAAATACATCGGGAAAAATCCCTCACAACTGGAACATAATCAATACTAGGAGTCTCGGCTCCAACATCTCACACAAAATCTAGATATGATAGACAACCCTTACAAACCATACGCTGGGCTTTCAAGAAAGAAATTACTCTGCTAGGAACATAATCAGTCATACCACGCTACTCGATTCGCGGTACACCCGGCATATCCAAAGTAACTATCTTAGCATGACAGTCTAGAATAACATGACACAGAGATAACCAATCCATGCCCAACATAACATCAAAGTCCACCATGCTCAATAGCAATAGATCAACTCGAGTCTCCAGACAATCAATAATCACAACACATGACCGGTACACATAGCCCACAACAATAGTATCGCCCAACGGGGTAGATACATGAACAGGTAAATAAAGAAACTCTCGGGCTGTACCCAAATAATGAGCAAAATATGAGGACACATAAGAAGAGGTGGAACCGGGATCGAATAATATAGAGGCATCTCTGTGGCAGACTAGAACAATACCTGTAATGATAGCATCTGAAGTAATAACATCTGTCCTGCCTGGAATAGCATAAAAACGAGCTTGGCCACCGTCTGGTCGGCCTTAATCTCCGTAAGCCATAACTGACTCACCAACACGTCTCAAACTAGAACCAATATAGCACCTAATCGTGCAATCAACTTAATTAATAGCAAACTCCCCAACTTGGCTCAAGGCCATAGATCAAAACACACTCAATAAATCATAACGCATATACTCTATTGTTGCCGTAATACCATAATGAGATTGAACTCGCTCCTTCATAAGCTTGTGGAAACACAAATCATCTGGAATTTTAACTCTTCTGCAATTCTTGCATTCACTCACACAAAAGTTAAGCCCACTCTCTAGGCGGCCCAATTTAGATTTCAACGCATATTCTTCACTTGTAAATGAGATCTTCTAATAGACAACATAAGGGTCACACCATCTTAGAATACTCCGCAGGAGATAACCCACCTGTTTTGCCTCCAATTAACATTTTGTATACCTTCCACTGTCATACATATTACACGGTCACTTAATCTTCCTGAATCGAAACTCATACCGTAACATGAAATTTACTTCACTCCAAATAGGATACATGAAAAGATTATTCACGCGCCCATAACTCGGGTCTACACATACAATCACAATGAAAATCAAACACTTAATAGTTCATCTATCATCCTGCAGCCCTTCCTCGTCACTTCCAAGTCATATAGATATATCTCGCAGTACTAACATACTCATTGCTTAGCTATCCAACCATCATTCCCACTAATAGGGACAATACCGGACATATAAGTTCAAAACACTAGCTCGCACCATCAGAACCTCGGTGCTCAAGCCATATTCAAAGATCCGGCCTCAAGTCCTCCAGACTAGCCTAACATCAAACTCACAGAGATCACGTCTCGCCCTTCGATCGGGGAATTACAAGCCATCAAGGCACATCTAATACTGAGTGCAGGTTCGCGCGTACGATCACGTGGAAGGAAATGTAAGAGTTACTTTTCAAGCTGAATCAAGGACGCATGATAAGAATTTCAAGAATATGAAGTTTTTCCTAAAGGTTCTGCAGCCTCTAGAGGATAAATACAGACGTTTCTGTACCAATCTGCGAGACTCTACTAAACCTGCTCATGACTCGTGAGACCTAGTAACCTAGGCTCTGATACCAACTTGTCACAACCCAAATCCCGAACCTGGTCGTGATGGCATCTCTCGTGAAGACAAGGCCAACCAGTCAACCCAATTCATTCATTTAAAGCAATTATTTAACACAATTGTAGTACAACATGGTTTATTAATACCAAATAGCGGAAGTATAGAAAAAAATAAGCAGAAATCCAACCCAACTCAGCACGACATCGGGGTGTCACTAGTCACGAGCATCTATAAGGATGAAATTTACATTTACAAGTCTAGAAGTACACTAAACAGGAATAATGAATGTCACAGAAAGAAAATGGTGTTGCGAACGCTGGCAGTCACCTCGCTAAGCTCTTACAACTCTGCCTCCAAACAGCCTATACCCGTTGCCATGTGAATAAATACCTGCAACTGCACACGAGGTGCAGGGAGTAAAGTGAGTACTCCAACTCAGTAAGTAATAAGGGTAAATAACAACTGAGCAGTAAGAAATCACGTAAAGCAAGCCATCATGCTATATAGGAGCAGTGTACCTTTGAGAAAAACAGTGAAACTGTGAAATCTTTAGAAATATCTTGGCTCAATTTAAAACCTCTTTTGAAAATGTCTTTTTCCAACAGTTAAGCAAATGAATGCAAAATAAGTAGTGCAAACAAGCACAGAAGTCAGCCCCTCGGGCACAACGCTCTGTTAACAGATAACGCCAGGATATCATGTAATTATTGCAAGAAGTAGCATAAAAGCCAATGAAATAAAAGTGCAGAAATATTATGACAGATAATATAGATAAGAACAAATGCAGTGCAATGAAATGCATATGACGGTACCCTCTTTTACCCACTGCGGCGTGCAGCCCGAGCCATCCATTTATTTATTGTCGACGGAGCTCACTGAGGGTGTGTACAGACTCCGGAGGGAATCCTACAGCCCAAGCACAATATCAAGCCATCTCGTGGCATCAATTTATTCCTGGTCAGTCATTGTTACCTGACCAAGATGCGTCCTACAGTGCCATTGTTACCACTGTCTAAAGTTTGTCCGATCTGGTCAGTCATTGTTACCTGACCAAGACACGTCCTACAGTGCCATTGTTACCACTGTCTAAAGTTTGTCCGCTCTGGTCAGTCATTGTTACCTTACCAAGACGGTACCTGCGCTCACTGCTGCAGCGTGCAGCCCGATCCATAAGTATCCTCACAATACAGGCCCTCGGCCTTACTCAGTCAACATAATCATATAATCCACTCGGGCAACAATAAAGCATGATGCTCAGCCCCAAAATAATTTATGAAAATATCATTTCGAGTGTTTAAAGCATAATAAATTGGCCGAGTTTTTAAAATAGTGGAAATACATGACTGGGTTCAAATATATAATTAAATCAGTGAGGAATTATCGACAACAATCCCCGAAGGGTTCAAATAATTGGCACGAAGCCCAAATATGGCAATCAGCCTAAATTATGATTATAACAAGTAGTTTCAGTCAAATACGCAGTAATTTCATCAATCGGGACGGACCAAGTCACAATCCCCAACGGTGCTCTACCCCACGCTTGCTATCCGGCGTGCAAGTCACCTCAATACAGCACTATGGTGTGCGAATCCGAGGTTTCAAACCCTCAGGATGTCATTTACAAACATTACTCACCTCGAACCAGCTATTTCTTTAACTCGCGACACATTTGCCCCTCAAACCGGCCTCCACGCGCGTCGAATCTATCCAAAATCAGAGCGAATATATCACAATATGCCAATGGGACAATACCCAATCGAAAAAATCAAAAAATAGCAAAAATCTCAAAATTAGCAAAACCCGAGCCCCGGGCCCACTTCTCAAAAAATCAAAAAATTAACATCATCAGATTCCTCACCTTGCCACGAGTCTAACCATACCAAAATTATCCAATTCCCACAACATTTCGACCCTCAAATTCGTGTTTCTATCCAAGAGGGTTATCTAACCTTTTCTATACAAATTCACGGATTAAACGCCAAAACTAGTAATAGATTTAAGTAATATAACCAAAATTGAGTTAAGAACACTTATCCCATTGTTCTCTCCAAAAATCTCCCGAAGAATCGCCTTATCTGAGCTCCAAATCGGTAAAAATGGAAAATGGGTTCGTCCCATTTTCAGAACTTGAAAAAAATCTGCCAGAAATTTTCATGTGCTCTGTTCACCCCGTGTTACTGTAAACGGGGTACTGTTCATGGGTAATTCACGGATACTATTACTGTTCACTGTTACGGGGTAATGTTCATGGGTACTGTTCATGGCACTGTTCAAAACTACTGTTCACGGTGTTGTGAAAAAAATGCAGCAACTTTATTTTTCGTGCCTATATCGATCCGTTAACCTTCCGAAATATACCCGAGGCCACCGGGACCTCAACTAAAAGCACAAACATATCTTAAAACATTATCCAAACTTGCTCCAATCGTCAAAACACCTCAACTAATGCCAAAATCATCAAATTACATCTAATTCAAGCCTAAGTTCTTTTAAAACTTCTAAAACACGCATTCGATCAAAAACCCGACCAAACCACGTCCGAATGACCTGAAATTTTGCGCACACATCCCAAATTACCTAACGAAGCTACAACAACTCTCGAAATTCCATTCCGACTCCCGGATCAAAATCTCACCTATCAACCGGAAATCACCAAAATACTAACTTCGCCAATTCAAGCCTAATTCTACACCGGACCTCCAAAACCACTTCCGATCACACTCCTAAGTCACAAATCACCTCCCAGAGCTAACCAAACCATCGGAATTCACATCTGAGCCCTCTAACACATAAGTCAACTCCTGGTTGACTTTTCCAAACTAAGTCTTCCTTAAAGAGACTAAATATCTCATTTCTTATCAAAATCACTCCAAATCAACTCGACTATATATAATACGGATAACGAAGCATGTAGAAACAAAAAATGGGAATAACGAGGCGGTAACTCATGAGACGATGGGTCGGGTCGTCACAAACCCGCTCCGATACCAATTGATGTATTAACTTCAATACCACACAAGAGGGGAGTGATTTGTATTGTGTCCAATTTTTCGCTTAAATTGATTATGGAAGGACCTGATTCTTCTAAGTGTTCCTTAACCTACTATTGCAAAAATAGTAAATGCAGAAAGTGAAGAACACAAGTAATTTACGTGGAAAACACCTGGCTCAAAAGGATAAAAAACCACGACCTATTTCTCAGTAGGCTTTTCCCAAACTCTCCACTAAATCACTGAGCCAAAAATTGCATTTACAAATGCTTTTGTAAACCTAGGATTAACTCTAATCCCGTTGTGGAAAACAACCTCTAACTGTTGTGACAATTTTAAGTTAACTCTAACTTGAATACTCTGAGTACCTATTACAATTGCCTCTAGATAAAGTTGAAAGGTATAATATAAAAACACCTACCACAATTAAACTAGAATAAAATACAGACATTTTGAACTGGTTCATGTAGCTTCAGGTTTGCACACTTGAATCACACACGAAATTATGCAAAAAGCCTTGCTATTTTGCTCTTACTTCACGTTTAACTTCTGCGTTTGTGCATTCCCTGTAAAATGAGAACATCCTACAATTTATAGAGTTAGTAGATGAAAAAATAACTAGACTTCTAATGCTACTATTCCTTGGTGGAAGAGTTCTAGTTGATCTCCACTTCTAACTTCTTCCCTATCTTGGATATTGTTCTCTTTTGGTAAGGAGTCTTTTTCCTTCTCAATTATGAAACCTTTTCGATCAGGAGATATTAATTATACCAGGTTAAACGTATCTCCTTCACATGCATCCCATATGCTCGAATATGTTCGTTTCTATGCACCACAAAGGATTGACCTGATCCATGCCTGACTTCCATTGTCAATCTTTAAAACTAACCTTCACTTGGGCCAATAGGTTCCATGCCACAAACAAGAATCTTCTTTGCCCTAAAATTCTTCTCAATTGTCTTTTTATCAACATCGTTGTACTCTTTTCTTGTTTTTGGGACTGTAATTGTTTCCTCACCAACAGTTTTCACGGAACAAAAGCTCTATCAAATATTACATCCCACAACTCTGAGTCCTCCACCACGATGAAGTCATGCATTCTTGCTTTCCACCAACCATAATATTGGCCATTGAATCTTGGTGGTCTATATGTTGATTGTCCTTCTTTGAAGTTTGGTGGAGCAGCCATGATGATCCTTTCTAGGTGTTAACCTTTTAGAAAGAACCTGCTCTAATACCAACTGATAGAAACTAGGAGTCTACCAAACAATAGAGAGAACCAGGCTCTCTATCAGTTCCCACAGTAAGCAACAGACTATAAAACCAAACAGTATAGGGAACCAGGTTCTATATTTATTCCCACAGTAAATCGGTAGTAATTAAAAAATACGCAATATATACGTGAAAAGCTCCTTGCTCAAGGGATTAAAATTTACTATCTACCCTAGTAGGATTTCAACTTAACTAAATCGAGCAAACTTCAGATTACAACCTATTGTAATCTAGGAATTAAACTCTCAATCCCTCACTCCTAATAATAACTATATTGTAAGCCATTTGTAATAATTCTATTACAAAGCAACAAACCTTAACTAACTTTAGTCAAGAAACTAAACCAAAAAGTGGTTTAAATCTGTCTTACAAAGACACTTCTTGAAAATAGTGTATGATTACAACTGAAGAACAAAATAACAAATGTGAGCACATAATTTTTGCCCGACTAGAAATACTCCTACAAAAATTAAAAAAAGAAAAATAGGTTTTTCTAAATTATTTTCATTTTTATAGAATTTTGTAGGATTTTCTTGATTAATTGTTTTCATTTAGTTACATTTTTGTACATATTTAATATTTTAAAATCATAAAAAATCCAAATAATCACTACATAGCATTTTAGGCCTTAATTACATTAAGAGTTTAATTGCATAAGTTAATTACATTTATTAAACAAAAATAATAAAATTACCATAGTCATGTTTACATTTTTAGTTCTAATTAATTAGTGTTAAATTAGTGAAAATAAGTAAGATTAATTTAGAATCTAAGTTAGGATTTTATTTAGTTTATTTAGGATTTTATTAAAAAGCAAAAAAAAAAAAAAAAGAATAAAAGAGTGCAAAAAAAAGAAAGAGGCCAACTTGTGTTGCCAAGAAAAACCGGATTGGGCCAAACAAGTCAAAGAGCCCAAATTTCCCCATACTATTTCACCCAACCCAGGCCAAAATCCAGTCCACCCCCATTTCATATTTAATCCCAGCCGTTGGATCATTTTGATCTGACGGCTAACAACTGAGCCCCAAAGTCCCTTATAACTATCCTAAACTAACCCTCATACCCCTCAAAGACTCCTCAGAACCCGTCTCCTCTCACCCTCACTCTTCACCACACCGGAAATCGCACCACCATCCACCGCCGCTCAAACCACCAATGATCGCTGGCCGAAAATTGTCTCCGTCGGCCGGCCTTAACCAGATTGCCTCAAACTTACATCAATCGATTCCTCTTCTTCTCCTCGACCCACCCCACCAATATCAAGATACAATATTAGCCCAAAAATGAAACCATAGCCGCTGCCTTACACCGCCATCGAAAATTGCTCACGGCAGCGGCCCACCACCAAACCACCCCAAAATTATAACCTACACTCCCCACACCCTCCTGAACCTTAATTCCATAGTAGTTTTTCCCAAATTGATCACCAAATCCCTTCAATTTCAGATCTGAGAACCTGAAAACCCTAGCCACCCATACACTCCAAACCACCCCACCAGCCAAACACTCACCAAACTCCCCTAAAAAATCACACCTGTTTCCCCTCACCATTTCTCTCAATCACTCTAGTTCTTTCAAAGGCCCTCATGTCAAGATCTCTCGTCAGGGATTCAAAACTGAATCAAAGAACATTGTCACTCTTAAGTTGGATAAGCTAATTGGAAATCTCACTACCTATGAACTTAGAAGGCAAACCATTAAGATGGATGCACCTAAAAAGGAAAGGAGCCTGGAACTCAGAATCACTGAAGGTAATGATCTAGAGGAGGATGAAAGGGCCATGATCACAAAGGACTTCAAAAAGTACCTAATGAGAGGAAAGGGTCCTTCCAGAAGTGGAAACTATAGCAAACCAAGGGTTCCTGAAAAGCAAACCAATGAGGGATGTTACAAGTGTGGGAAGACTGATCATCACATCAAAAATTGCCATCAATGGGAAATTTAATAGAAGAAGCAAAGAACTGAACATAGAAATAGGAAGAAGGAACAGGTTCATACCAAGAAAAACAAAGGATCAACAAAGGCTTGGTTGTTGTCTGGGGAGAAAGCTCAGATGAGAACTTAGAGGATGAAGATAGAGATGAACAAGCACTTATGGCCATTGGAGAATATGATGAGGAATCTGAGGTAAGTGTAATTCATCTACCCGACAAGATTAAATTTTTGTCTAAAGAAAGGCTATCTGAGTTACTCCTAGATTTTATTGATGAATTTGAGGATCTAAATAATGAAAAGGAACAACTGCCTGAGGAATGTGTGATTTTGAAAGCTACGTACAAAAATCTGGAACTTAGGGCTAGTGAACGTGATAGTAAAAATGCAGGGTTAAAGAATCAGGTTCTTGAACTTGACACCACGGTCCTAGAACTTAGATCCGATAAACAAAAATTGAAATTAGGAACAGGTAAAAAGAAAGCTGATCACGCACAACTTACTTTAGAAAAAAACCTAGGAAAAATGAAAGATGAGTTGTACAAATGAGATGAGCAGATAAGAGTACTAAAGGAGAATCTAAGCAAGGTCAAGCATGAGCTAGACAGAACCTGTAAATGGAATAGGTACTTTGATGCACTTTCATGGCTACAAGAACATCATAATAGCAATAAGAGAGGACTTGGCTACGGGACCCCTACACCTAAGTGGGATCCCAAAAGAAAGTACATCACACTTTCTAAGAACAAAATTTCCACACATTGTGGTAAGACTGATCACTACAAAAGTGAATGTACTACAAAAGAAAAGGCTAGTCAAAAGAATAAAATATTTGTTCAAGGGAAAAATAGGCTACCGGGATGGGTCAAAAAGAATCTAATTCACCTTTTTGCCTATAGAAAGGGACCCAAACTAGTTTGGGTTCCTAAGACTAACCCCTGATTTACTTTCACAGGTCCAAGTGAAGGGAAACAGCCAAATATGTTACATGGATAGTGGCTTCTCTAAGCACATGACAAGAAGGAAGAACCAGTTCCTTTCACTTAAGGAACTCAAAGGAGGAAATGTCTCCTTTGGAAATGGAAATAAAGGTGAGATCATTGGGGTTGAAAAAGTAGGTAAGACATACTCTCACTCTATTGAGAATGTCTACTTGATAGATGGCTTAAAATACAGTCTAATCAGTGTATCACAACTATGTAACAGAGGTAACTTGATAACATTCACCTCTACCAAATATTTTGTGATAAATCTTACCACTAACAAGATTGTTTTGCGGGGAAAAAGAGTAAACAATATTTACATTGTATATCTGTCTACACTCTCAGAAAATGAACTCACTTGCTTAAATGTGTCGGATAATGATCCCCTCATATGGCATAAGAGACCTGGACATGCAAATCTGAGTCAACTCAACAAATTAGTCTCCAAGGACCTGGTGATATGACTTCCTAACATCAAGTTTAAGGAAGACAAAATTTGTGAGGCTAGTGCAAGGGGGAAGAAGGTAAGATCCTCTTTTAAATGCAAGAAAGTGGTAAGCACCACCAAAACGATGGAACTGGTCCATATGGATCTCTGTGGTCCAATCAGAACATTAAGCAGAGGTGGCAAAAGATATGTGGTTGTGCTTGTTGATGATTACTCTAGGTTTACTTGGACATTATTTTTAACACCTAAAGATGAAGCATTTGACATGTTTACTTCTTTTGTTAGAAAAACTAAAAAACAACTAGGTAATCAACTTGCATCAATTAGGTCTGATCATGGAACTGAATTTGAAAATTCTAAGTTTGCTAAATTTTGTGGTGTGCATGGCATAGATCATAATTTTCTGGTCCTAGGACTTCACAACAAAATAGAGTAGTTGAAAGAAAGAATAGGACACTTAAAGATATGGCTAGAACCATGTTTCTTTCTAGTAAACTGCCCTATAGCTTCTCGGAAAAAGCTGTAAATACTGCATGCTACACCATCAATAGGTGTATAACTAGACCTCTTGTAGAGAAGACTCTTTATGAGTTACTTAAAGGGATAAAACCAAATATATCCCATCTTATGGCATTTGGATGCAAGTGCTTTGTGAACAACAATGGTAAAGACTCCCTAGGTAAGTTTGATCCCGGAAGTGATGAGGGAGTATTCTTGAGATATTCTTCACATAGTAAAGCTTATAAGGTATACAACAAAAGAACTATGTGTGTAGAATAAAGTATACATGTGGTTTTTAAAAAAACTATCATTCTTTCTGAGAGACAGGAACATGAAGATGAAGCAATTGGGCTGGTAAGAAGTGTAAATGAAATCACAACCCAGGCTTAAGCTGCACTAGAAGAAGGAACATGTAATGGAACATGTTCTTTTATTTAGGGCACCTGATAGGGGGAACTGAACAAAGAGGAACTGAATCTAATACCTCGATAGAACATGTCCATAAGCATGTTCCTCAGCAACAAAACATTGGAGAAACATCAAGAGGAAACCAGTTAGTTGTGAAACCTTACAAGTACCAAAGTTCTCATCTTGTTGAGAACATAATTACTGATCCAACCTCTGGAATTAAAACTAGATCTTCATTAAATAATCTTTGTGCTTTTGATGCTTTCTTATCTCATATTGAACCTAAAAATATTGCTAAGGCTTCGCAGGATGCAGACTGGATAAATGCAATGCAAGATGAACTCAACCAGTTTGAAAGGAGTCAAGTTTGGCATCTGGTTCCAAGACCCAATGACAAATAAGTAATTAGCACAAAATAGGTCTTCAGAAACAAACTTGATGAAGATGAAACTGTTACAAGGAAAAAGGCAAGATTAGCAGTTCTAGGATATAGCCAATATGAGGGCATAAATTATGATGAGACATTTGCTCCAGTTGCAAGGTTGGAAGCAATAAGACTCCTCATTGCCTTTACTGCTTACATGGAATTTACTCTTCACCAGATGGACGTCAAGAGTGACTTCCTCAATGGATATTTAAAGGAAGAAGTGTTTGCCAAGCAACCTCCAGGGTTTGAATGCAAGGAGTGTCCAGATTATGTGTACAAACCTGATAAGCCACTCTAAGGGCTCAAGCAGGCTCCTAGAGCATGGTATGAAAGATTATCAAAATTCATGCTTGAGAATGGCTACAAGAGAGGTAAAATCGAGAACACTTTATTCTTGAAGGAAAAAGGTAAAGACCTTCTAGTAGTACAAGTATATGTTGATGACATAATCTTTGGAGCAACCACTGATAAATTAAGTAAGGAATTTGCTAAACTAATGGGAATTGAATTAGAAATGAGTATGAGCTTAATTTCCTTTTAGGCTTACAAATTAAACAAAACTCAAATGGAACTATGATCCATCAACATGATTAGATATAGATGAACCTGGTTCATCTGTTGATTAGAAGTTGTATAAGGGAATGATTGATTCTCTTTTTATATCTCACTACTAGCAGACCTGACATTGTGTTTATTGTAGGTATTTATGCTCGATTTTAGGAAAATCCAAAGAAGTCCCACTTAACTGCTGTAAAGAGAATATTGAGATACTTGAAAGGCACCACTGAACTTTGTCTTTGGTATCTAAAAGGTAGTAATTTTAACCTTGTGGGATATGTTGATGCTGATTATGCAGGTTTCCTTATGGATAGGAAGAGCACCTCAGGTATGGCACACTTTCTTGGTTCATGTCTTGTGTCATGGGCTACCAAAAAGCAAAATTCGGTGGTCCTATCTACTGTTGAAGTTGAGTATGTTGTTGATGTTTCACGTTGTGCTCAATTGCTGTGGATTAAACAACAATTATTGCACTTTGGAATTGATGTTGGTTGCATCCCTATATTTTGTGATAAGACTAGTACCATTAGTATGACAAAGAACTCGGTTCATCATAAGAGAACTAAGCACATAGATATTAGGCACCATTTTTTGAGGGACAACTATGAGAAAGGTTTGATCACTGTGGAGTTTTGTGCTACTAACAAGAAAATAGCTGACATCTTCACAAAAGCCTTAAGTAGAGATCACTTTGAAAGAAACAGGTTAGAATTAGGGATGATTAAGATCACCTAAAAGGACCAGTTCAAAGTTAAAGAATTTTATTTGGTTAGAAAGTTTGTGAATTGTGTTTAAGTAGATTAAATCTTGCTCAGTATCATACTTTCGATAGTATACCCATGTGCCATGTGTTAAAATAATTCATTAATCTCTAATGATATTTTCTCTGTTTTGGCAAATTTAGACTTACACGAGAGAATTTTCAGTGAATAACCTATTTCATCAAGATAAATAGGTATGTTTTCTACATTCTGCATAATTTGAAATAACTATATTTGGATCATGAGAAGAGTCCTACCAAATTCCAAAGTTTTTTTGAACTTATCCGTTACAAGTGAACCAGTTCTGTTCAAAGACTCCTAACGAAATTAAACTACCTATATATTAGGGATAGACTCCAACATTTTTTCAAAACCGACATTCAGTTTGATTAGAAATGTCTAACACTTCTGAAAAACCCTCATCACCACCACATAATACCACTTCCTCACCCACTATCACTCCTTCCAAAATCCCAACCTCTAAGAAAAGAGTAAAACATATGGCTCGTAAGATAGTTGCTGATGGAAAGCAGATTAAGAAAATTAAAGAACAATTGAAGGTGAGTAGGGAGGAGGAATCCCAAAAATCTGAAGATTCATTTAAGTTTGCTACTGAGGGGGGGAAGAAAGTGGTTATTCCGAAACTGAACAGGTATCTTTTGATTCTAAAGTTACTCCTTTCTAAAGTTGCTGCAAATTTGGAGAATAGATTTGTATTGGTAGGGTCTATAGCAGGTGTTGAGAATACAGAATCTGGATAAGTTGGTGGTAAAAATGAAAAAGTAAAAGAAAAGGAGAGTGAGGGTGCTCGGAGTGCTGTGAGGGGAAATAGTAAAGGACTGGTTGATTCTTCACCCACTCCTGTGAGTTTAACCAAAGAACACAGGCGCAATAGTTGTTTGGGACTGGTAGAGTAGAGGAGAGTGTCAAGCAAACATGGGGAAATGGGTCTGATGAAGCTGCTAAAGGGCTTGTTCAACTTGAAAAAATAGAGATGGACCTGGTTTATCTGTAGAGGAAACCTCGCAGACCTATTGAAGAAAGTGACTGAAAGCTATAATCCACCTTCTTGATAGGGTTATCAATGGCACAAAAACTCATACAATTCCCTATGGATTTATTCTCACAATTGTGCTTACACATTTCAAGGTACCTATAAAGAAGTGGGGGATTAGTACAAGAAATGATCATTTTGGGGTTAATACCCTGCTTGCTTGCGATTATGAAGTCAATGTCACTCCTAAAGAAAGTGGTTCATCCAAGAAGGTACCAGTGAATAGCAAGGTTAGAGCCTTGATGCAAGAAAGTGGGGCTAAGGATGCTGAGATTGAAAGGCTGAAGAAGAGGTTGAATGAGGTAGAGACTGAGAGAGATGCTCTCAGAACTGAGCTGGAAAGAGAAAAGGAGAAGAATGATGGCATTCTTCAGGATATGCTGAAACTCCTCCAAGCCAAAAAAACCAAGCACCTAGTTCTTCCCAGCCTTAAGCCTCCTAGCCTAGTGTAGATCAACCAGTGACCCAGTTCGGGACTTTTTGTTTCTTTTGCTCACGTTTTCAGTATTTTTATTTCTTTGTATGCTTTGTGGTAGAATCTTATCAATCATCAATTAAATTCACTGATTTTGCTCTAACTGTTTGTTCATATTTCTATGATGGTTGAAATTCTTAGTTTGATCTATGATGATTAATCTATATTTGCATTTGAAGTAGCCCCAGTGGCCATGAGTAAGTTTAAAATCTGGTTATCCCACATGTTTTATGCAACTTTTCGATGATGCCAAAAGGGGAAAAAGGTTGTGCCTTATACTTTCAACAGTGATGTTTATAACTTAATGAACCTGGTCCTTGATGAAAAGTGATAAAAGAAATAATGTTTCTAAAATTGTGTTGGGCTACATTTAAATAGGGCTTAAGCTTATGAAAAAATACAGAGTTTTTCATCATAAAAAAGGGGGAATTTGTTGGCCCAAGTGAAGGTTAGTTTTGAATATTGACAAAGGAAGCTCAGGCATGAACCGGGTCCATCCCTTGTGGTGCATAAAAATGGGCAGATTTGAGCATATGTGGTGCACGTGGTGGAGATAAGCTTAACCTGGTATAATTGATATCTCATGATCGAAAAGGTTGCATAATTTACAAGGATAAGGAATCCTTACCAAAAGAGAACACTGTCCAGGATAGGGAAGGAGTTAGAAGTGGAGATCAGTTAGAACTCTTCCACCAAGGAAGAGTAGCATTAGAACTCTAGTTATTTCCTCATCTAATAACTCTATAAATTGCAGGATGTTCTCACTTTACAAGGAATGCACAAACGCAGAAGTTAAACGTGAATTGAGAGCAAAATAACAAGGCTTTTTGCAAGCAGTTCGTGTGTGATTAAAGTGTGCAAACATGAAGCTATACGAACCAGATAGAAGAACTAGTTCCAAGTGTCTGTCTTTTATTCTAGTTCAATTATAGTAGGTGTTTTCATATTGTACCCTTCAACTTTATCTAGAGGCAATTATAATAGGTACTCACAGTATTCAAGTTAGAGTTAACTTGAAGTTGTCGCAATAGTTAGAGGTTATTTGCCACAATAAGATTAGAGTTAATCCTAGGTTTACAAAAGTGTTTTGTAAATACAGTTTTTGGCTCAGTGTTTTAGTGGAGAGTTTGGAAAAATCCTACTGAGAAGTAGGTCGTGGTTATTTTTACCTTTTGAGACAAGTGTTTTCCACATAAAATACTTGTGTTATTTACTTTCCGCATTTACTATTTATGTAATAATAGGTTAAGGAACACTTAGAAGAACCAGGTCCTTCCATAATCAATTTAAGCAAAACATTGGGCATAAAAAAATCACCCCCCTCTTGTGTGGTATTGAAGTTAAAACATCATAACCAGATGAATACAACCGCATCTCAGCTTGTCAGTTTGATAAGGAGATCTGGGAAGCCCTTCAAACTGCCCATGAGGGAACTGCTCAGGTTAAGCAGTCCAAGATTGATATGTTTACTATTGAGTAAGAGCTTTTCAAGATGAAGGAGGATGATTCTATTCAGGATATGCACACAAGCTTCACCTCCATTATCAATGAGCTTCACTCCCTTGGAGAAGTCATCCCAAGAAACAAGCTGGTCCGAAAAATACCCAGTGTTTTACCAATTTCCTAGGAAAGTAAAGTGAATTCTATCACTGAAGCCAAGAATCTGCAGAAGCTGACCATTGATGAAGTCATTGGAAATCCCAAAACTTATGAGATGAAGAAAAAGAAAGATCTTGAAAGAAGAGAACCCAAGAAGGAGAAGAACCTGGTTCTCAAAGATGCCCACATTGACTTACGTAGTGATGAATCCGACATGACATATCTCACTTGAAGAATTCTAAAGTTGATTCATAGAAATGGTGGGATCCCAAAGAAAGGAAGTTCCAGCAGGAATTTCAAAGGAAATGATTGTTGTCATAAGTGTGGAAAGCCTGGACACTTCATTAAAGATTGCCCTTTTCATAAGCAGGATCATTACAAAACCAACATTGATAAGGAAGCTAAGGTCTCATTTGTTTGCACTAACGGAGGTCTAAATCTTAATCATTCAGATCTCAGATATTAAGTGCATTTGTTTTTAAAGTCTGAATCTTAATTATTTAGTGTGTTTATTTTTTTTTACTTCACAACTACTTAATGGGTCTGAATAGGTCTGTATGATTAAGATACATAACAAAGATTATTTTCATTAAGATGCTATCATTCATATCTATTATTAATTGTCATCACCGCCTACCATTATGCCACCACCATCATCCTCAATCATAGCCGCCACCATAATCGACTACCACTACCCACTGTCTACATCACTCTTACTACCATCATTCTCAAACACAAACAACACTCATCCACTTCAACTACCACAACTAACCACCCAATCACCATCAACAACCATAACCGGCATTGCACATCATTATTAACTACCACCACCCACCATCCACCACCCACCACCACCTTTCTCAATCAAAATTTCCACCACCACCCGTCATTATTAAATATCACCACTCACCACCATAATCACCAATCATAATCGCCACCACTACTAATCAACAATAGCTACTACCCTGAACCACAACCTTCAACCAAACCTACCACCAACCACCGCCTCTAGTCGGCATTCACAAGCACCACTGCTAGTCATCACCACCAGCAACTACCAATATTTTTAAAAAAATTATATATTTTATTGATATAATATTAGATTAATTAGTATTTTATTTGAATTTTATGTTTATTAATTTTCAAATAAAGATAGTTTATACATTCAGATGTTAAAAATCAAACAGTCTTAATCATTTGGTATTCAGATCTTAATACATATTTTAATATTCAAAAGTGTATTCAGATTCAGACGTTTTAATCTTAATACACATCTTCGTATTCAGATTTGTATTCAGATTCAGACGTCTTAATCTTACAAAAAAATAAATGAGGCCTGAGAGGAACCAAGTCCCTGATAGGAAGTTCAAAAGAAGAGACGTTGTTGATAACATAGTGAAGCAAGCCCTGTCTGTATTAGGAGATTTCTCCGTTTAATCTGAAGGTGAAGATGACCAAGGAGATACATTGATGATGGTTGTTGACAATGGATTTTCAGAATATGAGTCAATCTTCACACTCATGGCCAAATCTAATGAAGATGAGGTAAGTGTTCTTGATGTTCAAAGAAATTTGAAAACTTACTCTAAGAAAACATTGATGTCCTTAGAAAATGTGTTGATCATGCCTATCATAGCCTAATTAATAAGAAAAATGATTTAATTGAAGAAATTGGTAATATAGAATAAGAGAGGGACAATATGAAAGTTTTCGTTGTAGACTTAAAGGAACAAGTGGAAGAAGTAACTAGAGAAGATACCTTGTTGAAAAACCAAATGAAAAGTGGATGGACACCCCTAAGGGTAAAGAAGTGGCTAGTGAGGCTCAACTTGAGCTTGAGAGAGAGCTTAAGAAAGTTAAAAAAAGTCTTGTTGTTGAGATTGAAAAGAATAGACAACTTTAGGAAAATCTGAAAAGGGTTAAAATCATCTTGATAAGTCACTTAAATGGATCTGGTCCTATGATGTAATAACATTTATGTACAAGAGTTTTGGTGGAAACAGGCAAGGAATCGGGTTCCAAAAGGCTAAAACCTCCTATAATCCCCATAGCAAGTATGTAACAATGGCTGATAATTGGATGTGTACTCATTATTGTCAAATTGGTTATTACAAGAAATCTTGTAAAGATAAAAATCAGTATCTATAGAAAAACAAAGTTTTTTGTTAAAAAGAAGCATACTATTGAGGAACCTGGTCCTCTAAGAGGAAAATATATCTTGCCTGCTTGGGCAAAAAAAAGTTTAATCCGTCCGTTCTATCATTATAAGGGACCCAAGCTGGCATGGGTTCCTAAGTCTAACTGGTGATTTCGTGTGCAGGCTGGAGTGAGATGTAGTAATCAAAAACCGGTACATGGATAGTGGCTTCTTTGAGCATATGACTGAAAGAATGAATGATTTTATCTCACTCTAGGCCTTCCAAGGTGGGAGTGTATCATTTGGAAATGGCAAGAAGTGTTATATTCTTGGTGTTGGAAAAATTGACAAAACACTCTCCCATGCAATTGATAATGTGTACTATGTGAATGGCTTGAAATATGGCTTATTGAGTGTGTCTCAAATCTGTGATTAGGAAAAATGAAATGAAGTCCTTGTCCAAATCTTGCACTTTCACCTATCTTAAAACTAGTGAAATGGTATTGATAGCCAAAAGGTTCAAGAACATCTATGTTGAAGACCTTGATTCACTGAATGGTGGTGATATAACATTCCTAAGTATTATTGATGATGATGCAGAACTATGGCACAGACGATTGGGGCATGCGAGTTTTTATTTGCTGAACAAGTTGGTTATGGAGGACCTGGTTCGTGAGTTAAAGCATTCAACACTGCTTTCTACTTGATTAGCAAGTGAATGATCGGTTCCCTTCTCGAGAAGTCTCTCTATGAACTACTTAATGGGAGAAAAATCCAACCTGACTTACCCGAGAGCCTTTGGATGCAAAATATTTTGTTCACAGTAATGGTGGCAAAAGGTCACATAACAAAGAAGATGAAGATAGAGAATTTACAAATGCTCCTGGTGAAGCTATATATATTAGAAATGGAAAGAGTGGTTTGATGAGTCAAGTCAAGCAAAGCGATGAAGGAGATGTAGCATAATCTCCAAAGGCACAGAGGAACCTGGTCCATCTATCACCTCGACTGAAGCTGAACATAAGGTTGTTAATGTTGCATTAGTTATTCCTGATGCAGAACAAATGAGTGGAAGTCATAGTTCCGTTGATGTCAATGATGTTTCAAAGATGGAGCAACCTGGTCCTTCAATTTTTGAAGCTCAAGTATCCAACCAGAAGCAAAAGAGTTCACACCCCTTCAAAATGTAATCACGCCCGTAGGCTCTGGTATTCAACCGAGATCTAAGGCAAGAAACATGTTTGCTCTCTGAGCCTTCTTATCTCAAATCGAGAAGAAGCATTGAAAAATGCTAATTGGATAGCTGTTGTGCAAGAAGAACTCCATCAGTTTGAGAGGAACAAAGTTTGACACCTCGTCCCTAGGTCTTTAGACATAACACTGATTGGAACCTGGCCCAAAAGAATCTCACTTAAAGGCTGCCAAAGGACTTATGAGGTATCCTAAGGGAACGCATGACTTGGTCCTCGTCTATTTTTCAGGAGATAGTTTGATTTTGTTGGATATGTTGATACAGATTATATTGAATATCTAGTGGATAGAAAGAACACATCTGGAGTGGCACATTTTCTGGGGTCATGCTCAAATTTTCAAAAATTGTCAAGGAACTTGATTCTTGTGACTCAGGTTAGTAGTTTATTAACTTATATGACTTTTTAAACTACTGAAGTGTTATGTCATTAATTTATTCCCGCCTCTCTCCAAATTTTTGAAGTCCAAAATGTTAAACCTTTTTTGAACTGACCCGTTGCCCTAAAAAACCATTTCTTTCTCTCACACCCAATCAAAACTAGTTCTTTTCTTCAAAACTAAAACCAACCTTGTCTCAAAAAGAATCCTTCTCTCCAAATATATCAGAAGTGAACCCAACTTTGTCATCTTCCAGAATCCTAACTCCATCTGAATCAAAACCCCAAGAAGTATTTGGTAGATTTTGATGGGACTTTAGCTTAAAGGGAACAAAATAGATCTAATATTCTAGAGAGTGAGGATAAAATTGTTGTTGGGTTTGTAAAAGCCTTGAAGGATGGAGGAATTGGTGAATGTGCTGGAAAAAGGGGAACTGAATGAGGGACTTGATCCCTCTAGACCTTCTTAGGGTATTAATTCTGATGACTTCTTTTTGAGCTCTGTGTTTGAACGAACTTCTAATCCAGTAAAAAGGATTGATGAAAAGTAGGTTGATTGATGATGAAGTGGCGTGACCTGCTGATGTGGTGAATATAGAAGAGAGAATGAAGCCAAAAAATCTTCATGTATGAGAAACAATTCAAAAAAAGATCAAAATGGAGAAAAGAAAGTCGAATGAGAAAGATACAACAGATGATAATGGTGAACAAATTGAGAAGAATAAGAAGAAGAGGGAGACATGGTCGCTTAGGAAAAAGAAAGGGTAGTGTGAGTGAGGAACCTGGTTCCTTACAGAAGAAAAAGGTTGAGTTATCGGGTTTGGAAATATAGAAGACTCTAAAGTCTCAAAAAAGTGTTGTTAGACAGAGTGTTGACTCTAATATTGCTGAAAAATGGAGGAACTTCTTGACATTGTTGAGTTCAAAAAATAGAATCACCTTGTTATTCCGCCAAGTCCTTATGTTTATGAAGAAGAAGTAAAAAATAGGGTTAAGTTTGTTCTTGATAAGGAAAAGCTTGGGGAGATTCTTGGTGATCCGATTGAGGTTCAGCCTGCTTAGATAGGTAGAGAACCAGGTCCATTTGGACACTTGGCAGAATAGAATGCTCAATTAAAGGGTGAGATTGAAAGATTGAGAAAACAGGTGGAGGACCTGAGAGAGCAGATGATCATTGATCAAAGAATTGTGAATAAACAAATGGACATGCTCATCAAGGCTTTAGCCCCTTACTTTTCGTCATGCCCGGTGATCCATGTATTTCTCTCCTTTCAAATTCTGTTGAATTCCTATCTTCTTTTGATCCCTATGTTTGATGATATTAGTACTCTAATTATTTAAATTGTCATATTATGTATTTGTTGAAACTACCGTTCTTTTGCTATAATTACTCCACTATGGGAAATCACTCTATTTTGTGTTATGACATTCGCTTGTTGTTCTTGTTATTGTTTATGTTGTGTTGCCCAAGTGGCATGAGTTAATGTTGCTGAATTTCTTTTTGGTTGTGCTTCTTATATTATATTTTTCAATGATGCCATAAGGGGGAAGTTACATAGGTGTCAATAGGGGAGTGGAACATAGTCGAATTCATATGATGTGTTGTGTATGAAAAATAGCTCTGCTTCACGGGGGGATGGGGGACGTTGCTGATAATATGTTGATTATAGGTCCGATCCGCAGGGGAATATGTGAGGAATATGGTTCTCGGGGGGAACATCAATTTTGGGTTTGTCGTCATCAAAAAGGGGAAATTGCTCTAAGTTATGCTATTTCATGTTTTGATGATTTGACGAACTTTCTCGAGGAACCAAGTAGGGACCAGATGTGATCAGTATATATAAGGAATCTGATTCTCATGTGGAATACAAATTATGGGTTTGTAGTCATAAAACAAGGGGATATTGATAAGTTATGCTATTTTGTGTTTTGATGATTTGCCAAACAGTCTTGAGGAACAAGTTGTGATTAGTTCCTTTAGTCTGGTTCTCAGGGGGAATATGGCTGATTCGTAGGGGGGAAAATGTGGAGATCTCGATCTCAGAGAAAATATCAATTCTAAGTTTGTCATCATAAAAAAAGGGGAAAATGATAAGTTATGCGTCTTTTGTTTTGATGATTTGACAAACTTCAAGAGAGAACCAAATAAGGAATCTGGTACAATTAGTTCACTTGCGTTCAGAGTAACTAGTCAGATGTCTGGTTCAATTTTCAATGAAATCAGATAAGGGAACATCAGAGGGAACAGATGGGGATCAATTCCCCTGGTCGTCGTGCAGTCAACTCTACAGCTCTAAAAGTTGTTGCACTGTACCGTCTGGCAGCAATACAACAGCACAACTGTAGCTTGCTAAGGCCAAACTAAAATACACTTTATTGCATCATCTTTGATGACATCACACACACACATATTATCAATATGAAGCAAGGGATTTCATTTTCCTAACACTTGCAAATCCAAAAAATCATATTCTCTCAGGTGTTAGCCACCACCTTTCTCAAAAACAAAGTTGTTGCAACCTCAAGGACCAGATCCAAAGATTGAAGATATTTTAAGTCCTTAGGTTTGTTGAGTCTTTGTTATTTGTTCTTCATTTGTAATCCTACACTACTTTCAAGAAGTATCTTTGTAGGACAGATTTAAACCATTGTTTGGTTTAGTTTCTTGACTTGAGTTAGTCAAAGTTTGTTGCTTTGTAATAGAGTTATTACAAAGGGCTTACAATAAAGTTATTGTAAGGGGTGATAGATTAAGAGTTGAATTCCTAGATTGACTAGAGTCATTCAAGGTTTGTTGTTTAGTAATAGAGTTATTACAAAAGGGCTTACAAATAAAGTTATTGTAAGGAGTGAGGGACTAAGAGTTTAATTCCTAGATTACAATAGGTTGTAATATGAAGTTTCCTCGGTTTAGTGGAATTGAAATCCTACTATTTTAACCCATTGAGCAAGATGTTTTCCACGTAAATATCGGGTATACTTTATTTATTGCCGATTTATGTGGGAACTGATAAAATATAGTTCTCTATATTGTTTGGTGGATTACTAGTTTCTACGAATCGTATTCCATCATTTTGAGAGTGAGGATTGGCAAGGAACAAGTTGGACAATGAAGCAGAATGTTTTGACCTATAGCTTAGGAATTCAAGTGAGAAACACGTGATCTTCGAGTCGTGTTAGTTTTGGATGAAAGTTGTTCACTTTGAGAAACTACAAGATAATATTTGTTCACCAAAGTACTTTAACTATGAAACTTACGTTATGAGTATACTTAAGGGACTTTTTTGGCCAAAAACTATTTTCCTAAGAAGTCCAACTCAAACAAAAAAGAAAAAAGAAAAAAGAAAAAAGAAAAAGAAACAAAAAGCAAGGAAGCTCTCCCGGGCAACTGATATTCCTCAGCTTTAGTTGGGAATAGAGAAGCACAAAGAAATACATAGCGCTCAAAGGATGGCTTGCCTTCACGATCACGATTGCGCCGACCATAACTGTTCCTCCGATTGGTCTCTCTTCAAGCATATTGACCTTTCTAAGGTTCTCTTCCTTCTGTTCTTTTAGAGTGTGTGTGTGTGTGTTCTTGTAGATTAGACTTCAGTGATAAAGATTCCTGCTGGATTAATATCATTTATCAAATACTGGATGAACCCACTTACGCGAACTATTTTGGCAATTTGGGCTCGAATGATTTGTTGAATCTTGATTGAACTGCAATTTGATTATTTTATACAACAAATTAAAACTGCTAGTGTTTTGGGTTTCTTGGCTATAGTATCAGCCGTCCTTTAGGTTGTTACCAGGTTGGAAATGGGGTAGGGGTGGGGAGGTTTTGAGTATTACTACTGTAATAAAGAACCTTCTTTTTAAATATTGTTAGAACTTTAACTGTCAGTCAGTTCTCTAGTAATGGCTGCTCCATTTGAGAAGACAGTGCGAGTGGAGTTAGAAAATTTAGTGTAGTTGCGAATTTCAGCTCTAATGAACCTGAATAGTTCTAGAGACAGTGTCACTAAATCTCCAATAAGAAATTTGATGTGCTGTTGTTTCTTTTGTTGGCTAGGCAAATTGATCATCCATATTCTAAGTGTAAACTCATCGAGCTAAGTTCTAAGGACAGCGAAAGTGTTGAGAGAAGTTAGTGTTGATTTTGGAATATATTTTAAATCAAAATGCCCGGGGCTTTTTGATTGGTGGTTCCCATGTTAGAGGTGGATATAAACTTCAGAATTGTGATCCTAGAATTGCACATGCTCAGATTAACTTGTGCATATATTTATTAGCTTCTTCAAGTTCCTTATACTTTACCTTTTTGTGCTGCCAAAAGGTGTCTGCTTTGAACGAGGCTGTCAGAGGAAGTGTCAAATCCGTTTTTAAACCATGGGAGCAGCGTTTGAATACTTCAGAGGTAATCTCAGACCATAAATGGCTTGATCTAGACCAAATAATCCCTTAACCTTTTTCTCTCTGTGATATTATGTAGTCTCTAGTGATTACTCAGTTTGTCCAAGATTCAATAGGTTCAATAGTCTTCTTATATTAGCCTTCTTGTTCAAAAGAACACACATATTATGCTGGTGCTTCTTGGAATTGAATATATCTCTTAAGCCTACTATTGCATAGGGAAAAAAAGGAACAAAGCTCTTTTAACGAAGTATTGTCTTTGAAAAATTATGGTGTAAGTGCTGCTAGATGCCGGTATTTGCTTGACACGGAAAATCTTTCTTCACCTTATTAGTTTTGACATTAATAGTGCATTTATATTGTCATCTGATTTCTTTTTCTTGCATACTCAAGGCCTCTACTTTCTTTTAGTTTTATATAAAACCCTGGTGAGAATAGAAAGTTATATCAACAAGATGGAGAAGTCTACCAAGAAAGAAAGACAAGTAGTCTGCTAATAAATAAAAGTTGTATAAAGTCATATGCATTCAAGCTGATACTTGTAACTTTTAAGTTATCCAACATTCCTCTTCCTAAAAAGAGAACTCCTTTTATGTAACTCCCACCAATATCCAAAAGTAGATTTTGAAATTGTTTCCTTCAAGTACTTGTGAGACACTTTAACCAAATGGTAAAAGTTTTTTCTCTTCGCATGTAACTTTAATAGATTTGTGATGGACAAAGTTTTGCTGATTTTCTAGGGTACTTTGTTAATGTTTCTTCGGAGCAAGGGCACTTTAAAAATTTTCATTGAGTTGATAAAGCATAATTATTACATGTAATTGAATGATGTGCTGTATCCAGACTAATACCAATCTCAGCCTTTCAGGAATAAAATGTGACCAATTAACCGGCTGACACACCCACTTGTTACAAGTAACTGTATTGTTGTTGCATCAAATGTGATACGATTGACTATTTCGCTAACATTCAACTTGGTAACAAGAGATTACTCAGGAATACACATTGGGTAGTGATATTACTTCTGATATTAGCAATCGTCTTTCTTCAAATGTTTAAGGAAAGACAACAGGGTGCTAACTTTTCTCTGTAAAGATATGAACTTTTTTTTTATAAGTAGTTGTGTATATAGATGACCTTACCACATTATTTCATGAAATTTGATCCGTTTTTCTTTCTCGTTGAATGTCTTTATACATTGACTTATTCTTTGATACAGGGCCACCTGGAAAGCAATGAAGGTGATCCTGAACTGATTGTTTTCATTCCGTAAGTGCCAAGCTTGTTATTTATTCTGCTTTTGAACAGCCATCGGGTTTGTTTCTGATGTGCGTTCCTGTCTCCGACAGTTTGACATTCCTTTTTCTCCGTGTCTCTCAGTCACCTTCAAAAATGCCCCTCGCCTCCAAATGTTCAGTACTAATGGCATAATATCTGTTTAATTTTAATATAAAAATTTAACTTTCTGGATGCTTTTCCGAAATTTTCTTGTTTCCCTATTTACAAGATTTTCATTCTCCTTTCCGTTCTTGTTGAACATCGTATAATGATGGTTGTTTCACCCCTAGGTATCTTCCTGTCCTTTGTTTGAATCAACTATTCTCATTTGTTCTCATTCAAATAATCAACCGGTCCAGTTGATAAAGTAGGAGCTGTAAGAAAAGGTTTTACTTTGATTCATGTTTGTTCTTGTCTCTCTAAGGAAAATGAAGGAAAAATCTTTTAGAGACGTTGATTGCTACAAAGTTTAGAAGTTCTGGAAGATGACCATGAAACCAAAGGCAAAAGAAAAAATACTGTTGATTATAAGAGGATGAATCTTTATAAGGTTGTTGCTAGGTCTATTGTGAAGAAAAAGAGTAAAGGGAAAGAGGGATGAGGGGTTGAGGAGTAATATTTTTTTTTTTTTTTTTTGGATTGATTGCGAAAGAAAAGGAAGGAATGCGTTTCATGTGATACCAATTCCCTTGATGAACTATTTCTCCTACAAGAAATTTGAAGGTCTTTTATGCATTATAAAATTTTATTTAGAAGATCCTCCTGTTCCTGTGTCTTCACCCTATTTTGGAGTCGGAAACGAAACATAAACATTGTGTTCACCACCGTTTATCTCCATTACCCTCTTTCTGCCTCCCTATCTTTTTTTGTCCAAATGATTCTCTCCTGCATTTTTTCCGTTTCTCTTTCCGAACCTGAATCTTCCCAGTACAATATGGATGATTGGATGCCTCCTTTTTCATTCTTTTGGCTAACCCTTTAATAAGAAATTTTAGGATCTGCTTCAATTACAACATAACTTCCCAAATTTCTTTGCTGTAATTTCCACCATTAAAGTAATTAACTCGTCAACTAGATATTGCAGAAATCAGGTAATATCAAATCATGTTGATCGTGTTGCTGAAATAGCAGCAGGAAGCGGTTGTGGTTTGAGAACAGAAAATTGTGTCTATAGATATTGATTGCCGTTCTCTTGACCATCCAACAAATCCATGTTACTGTCATCTTATATTCGTTGGCTGAACTCAATCATGACAGGTTCACAGCAGATGTTAAAATCAAGAGCATAGCAATTGTCGGCGGCGCTGATGGAACAAGTCCAGCTAAGATGAGGGCGTGAGTATATTATTAACACTTCTTGCATTGTAAAGTCCATAAGTTGCGCGCTAATGTTTGATGAATTGTAGAATGTACTTGTGCATGTTCCCTTTTCTTTAGGCACATTAGATCTGCTGCTGCCACTTATAACTATTCTCTTGAAATCACAGGCATATATACTTCTTCAACATATGTATTAGAAGTTTTATCTGCCCTAATACACTCTTGCAATTAATCCAGGTTCATCAATCGTGATGGCATTGATTTTTCAGATGCTCAATCTATGCAACCAGTTCAGGTACTTATATATAGGAGTAACTTTTTTCTTTTTTTTTGGTTTTTTGTAAGTCCAGTTCAGGTATCTTCTCAAGTTAGCTTTTGAAAGTTTTGATGCTTAGAACACACCTCCTCCTCCACCCCAAACCACTTGTGCTGATACTTGTTTTACTTGTAAGGAGTGGGATTTAGCCGAAAACTTGCAAGGAGTTTTAGAGTACCAGACAAGGTATATTACTCCTTGTATCCTTAACATTTCTGCTGCATGGTCGTTATGGCAATTTTGTAATTCCAACTTTGTACACTGTTCCTGGGCAAGCATGCACGTACATGGCATTTATATTTCACAAGTACAATTTACATAATATAAATTTTCTGGTATTTTCATGGAGCAAATTGTTCAGATCACGAAGGTTGCTTATATTCTGGCGTGTCTATTTTGGTTGTCTCATGCTGTCTGGAAATATTCATTCAGGTATTCTAGGTTTCAGAGTGTGGGAAATATCACCTTGCATTTCCCTGATAATTTTGGCGGTGATACAACACAAATACATTATATTGGCTTGAAAGGAGAAGCCACCCAGGTAATCAGAGTGAAAAATGTTTGAATTTTATGGTCACTGGTTTCAGATATTTATCATAACTTGTTTCCGAAATAATTTTGTACAGATGAAGAGGGATGTTGTTGCAAATATTGTTTATGAGGTTGTACCTAACCCCTCTGATCACAAGTGAGTTACTCTTTACCCTTTTAGAAAGATATAGTATGTTGGGTTTCTGCAGCATTATTCCTACTTTGGTAGTTTAATTTAAATGCAATATCACCGTTAGTTATGTCTCGGAATTCCTGAAATTGCTTCACTCTCTGGTAAGATATGAATTATTAAGTGCAGATTGATGATTACGAGCAAATTTGTTCCGGCAGTCGTCATTTATAATACTAGAGAAAATTCAAATTGAGTTAGCTTGCAGATTATCAGTAGGAAATTTACTCTGGCAGTCCCCGATATCTTATACTCCATCCATACTATTCTTTGTAAAACTATTTGATGGGGTGGAGGTTGAAATATTTGTTTGACTTGTTTAATATATAAAGTAGTGTGTAGTAGAACAAAATACTATAATAATAGTTTTATTAATTTCAGTAACAAATAAATACTATAGTGATAGTTGAAAAGCAAGTTGGGTGGAGAAAATATCACATCAAATTTAAACTATGATTCATTAAATAAATTTTAGTTCCTGAAACTTGTAAAAGTTGTCTAAAACAATTTTATTAGTTGATGGTGTCAAACATTTTGAGATATTCCAAAATAGGAAGAGTGTTAAATAACTTGGGGAGTGTACTTTATCCTAATTGCATGAGGTGGTTACATATTTTTCTGGGCTGCAGACAACAGGGATGTTTAAGCTTTTAAATGGAAAACGTACTAGCTTTGCGCTCTTGAGTTTTTTCTTTGACTAGCATAGCCCCTAGCATTAAGTTTCTCCCTGATGAATTTTCACGTTACTTTTCAAAAAACAAAAAACAAAAAAAGAATTACATTAAACTTAAAGAGTATAAAACACTTGTATACATACTAGTAGAACTTTTCTTTTTTATATATTATTGGAGCGTATACGATAAACTTGATTTTTGGAGTTCGCCGCCAGATAATTTGAGTAAGTTCAGCATAGAGGTACTGATGCTTAAAAATGTATGATGGTACACAAGGATGTAGCCTAGCGGTCAATAAAGTGGGGGAGGAACATGAGGTTCAGGTTCAAATCCCAGCGGAGGCAAAAACACTAGGTGATTTCTTCCCATATGCCTTAAGTCTTGGTGGTCAAACTTGCCCGTATCTGTGCTGAGAGGTAGCATGTACTGTAGAATAGTCGAGATGCACGCAAGTTGACCCATACACCACTTACGTAAAAGAAAAAATATATATTGTTTGATGCTATGATCTTTTTCTTTGGAGCAACATATATGCTGTTTGGCGTAATATACTTATCCACTATTGTCAACACCTCCATGTATACACGTAAAGTCAGGCTGTAGCCTTCTTTCCTTTCTGGTGCAACCTAATCCTGGCACCTCTCTTACTACCCCTTAACCCCCCCCCCCCCCCCCCCCC
>MU708050.1:67839-125713 GCA_026770625.1 Nicotiana glauca
GTGGAAAAACCTGGAAGTATGATTTGATTCGTCCGATATCAACTACCGCCAGCTCTTGTACGTTTCCGCCGATGTTGCTTTGCTCTTCACTTCCAAACGCCACAAGCTCGCCTCGTCCGCCGTGACTAGTACCTGAAAATTACACACACAACAACACCAAAGACGAGGGGCTGCCTGGCTTGGGGAAGATGAGGGGTAACCTGAAAATCACAAAGAAGGTGGGTGGGGTAGGGGTAGGGGTAGAGGGCTAGGGGGCGTGAGAGAAGGAGGAAGAGAGAGGAGAGAGAGAGAGGGGAGAGGAAGTACTTACTGGTCGCCGGCGAGGAGGGGGGTCGCCGGAGTTAGGGGGTTGGAGGGTCGCCGGAGTTAGTGGTGAGGGGGAGAGGGGAAACAGTAGGGGCAGGTAGGGGAAGATGGGTAGGTTGGGATTGGGGGAGGGATAGTGTAGAGAGAGGAGAGAGGAGAGAGGAAAGAGATAACTTACTGTGGTGGGGGAGGTCGCCGGAGGAGGGGCGGTCGCCGGAGGGGGAGGGGAAGGGAGGGGGAGGGGGGAGCGTGAGAGAGGAGAGAGAGACAGAAGCTCAACTCAAACATAGTAAGAAAAGAAATTTAAAGTATATCAAGTTAAAAAAATAGTCTATTTAGGTATAGTAAATGTGAAGCAACTCAATTACAGAAGTTATACCCTTTACTACGTTGATATATAAGGCAAGGCTCTTCAATTATGTACAATTTTTGTTTGCTCGAAGTTGCACCAGCAGAGGGGCAAGTGCACGTATAGCCATTCTCATGAATGTTATTTAGATATTAGTCGGTATTTATTTTATTCTTAATTTTAAAATTAAATTTTTTAACTTCAATTCAATTCAGAATACTTTTTGTCCAAAGAAACTGAACTGAAAACTGAAATTAATAACGCACCGGTTAATTCCTAAATAGCAGCCCTTTAGGCCTCATTTGTTTGCACTTAATGGAGGTCTGAATCTTAATCATTAAGATTTGACACATTAAGTGCGTTTGTTTTTAAGTCTGAATTTTAATTATTCAGATCTTAATAATTAAATGTATTTTTTTTACTTCACAGCCACTTAATGAGTCTGAATGGGTCTGTATGATTAAGATCTATAATAGAGGCTTAATTTCATTAAGATGTTATCACATATTCATTATTAACTACCGTCACCACCTATCATTATCAACTACCACCATGCCGCCACCGCCACCATGCTCAATTACCACCATTACCACCTCCACCACCACCACGTCACCATCATCCTCAATCATATACGCCACCATTATCGACCATCACCACCCACTATCCCTACCACTTCGACCACAATCATTCTCCCCCACAGTCAACACTCATCCACCATTGCCATCACCATCAACAACTACAATCGATATTGTCCAACATTGCAACCTACCACCACCAACCCACCACCTTTCTCAGTCACAACTGCTACCACCACGTGCCATTATTAACTATCACCAACCACGCACCACCATCCTCAATCATAATCGTCACCACTACCAATTACTACTCGCTACTAGCATGAACCACCATCATCAACCAAAACTAACATATGTCAAAAAACTATATAATTTATTGATAGAATATTAGATTAGTTATTTCATTTGAATTTTATGTTTATTAATTTCCAAATAAAGATAAATTTTATATATTCAGATGTTAAAAATTAGATAGTCTTAATCATCTCTATTCATATCTTAATACACATCTTAATATATTTAGATTCAAGTGTCTTAATTTTAATACACATCTTGATATTCAAATATGTATTCAGATTCAAACGTCTTAAACTTAAAAAAAAAAAAACATATGATGCCTTAGAGTGGCTACCTGGTGTCATTTCTACCAAGAGATGGTCATTTGTTTGTAAATAAGTGACACTTTTAAAAAATTTAATGGGGGCATTTTTATTTTATATCCACTTTTGGGGCCACTATTGAAGTTATATCCGTAATGAACAATATTTTGCAAAGTATACCTGTTCGGATCTTAAGTAGTTCAATCTCTTTAATGTAACTTCAGAAATCAAATATGAAGTTCTTCTATCTTTTAAATCCTCGGAAATTCAAATTTAAGTAGTTCAATCTATTAAATGCAACTTCAGACTTCGAATCTTAAGTTCTGAAACATAAACTTGTTCTTCGAATTTCAACAATTCGATACCCGATTCAATGGTCAAATCTACTGCAAATGAGCTCAAATTTGAAACATAACTTTCAAATATCATAAAATAAAAAAAAAATAAAAAAAATAAAAAAAATAAATCTCAATCATCAAATTGTCAAAACAATAACAAATTTAGCAACCCGATTTTGCATCTAAGAAGAAGAAGAAGAAGAAATTTTAAGCATAAAGAAGAAGAAAACAATATAGTAAATAAGAGAAAAGTGTGTGTATCTAAAGTTATCCACACAAATTAGATATCAGTTAAATTCTTTTTTTTAAAAGTAGGTACAAATTTAATGGGTAGCGTAAAATCGGATGTCACATGAAAATTTTACAATTTAAGTAAGAATTGAATATGGATTAAAATTTAAATGTCAGTTGAAAAATTACCTATATTATAAATGGGTGAAAATTATTTTCCCCTCCAATATTCGTGTTAAAATTAAACTCCCTAACTTGAACTATAACCCTTCTTTTCATTAGGTCATCTAGGACCCGTTGGTCGCGAATTTTGCCAAAATAAATTTGGAATTTATTTTCAAAACTCGTGTTTGGCCATAAATTTTGCCCACATATTGACAAAATTGCCAAAATCCTAAAACTTGGGAATTGTTTATATATTTTTCTAAAATAAAGTTGGAAAATATGTTTTAAAAACGTACGTCCAACACATTTTCATCTTCAAACCAAACTTTACCAAATTTAATTTTTCAAAACTAATTAGGGATCTATGACCAAACGCTAGCCTAATATGCCCTTTGACATTCTCACTCCACACTTCCATAATGTAACTGTTATTTATAGAATTTTGCCCTTGAACGTTGTGAAAATGTTTAAATTTGTCGGACCAATTTCCAAATATGTGGTTCTTTTGGACTCAAATTACACAAATAGGTGTAAAAAAAAGTTATCATACTATATATAACGCCAGAAAACCTGGCGCTATACATTAACGGTAACTGCACCGTTAATGTATAGCACCAAATTTTCGGGCGTTATACAAAAAAAAAATCTGACACAGATGATATAGTGCCATAAAAAGTGGCGCTATATATATGTCAACTCTCATTTGACAGGTCATTCCCACCTACTCTCTTCCGTTTTCCTACTAGCTCTTCTTCTAGAGTCGTACTCTTTCTTTTTCTTTTTGGTAATTATTAGATATATTACCAATAATTACTACGCGTCATAATAAAGTTAGTGCAATCTAGTGCACTATATATGAACTAACTACATATGCACTAGTCGTAGTTTGTCTTACAAAGGAATTCCTAATTGATCTGCTTAAACAACAGTCAAAACAAGCTGGAATTTCACCGAAAAAAATAGAAAAGAAATTTCATCACTACAATAAATGTGATTTTTAACTATGAAAATATTAGCTACAATAGAAAATTCGTCACTAATTATCTATTTTCTGTGATAAAAATTATATTTTGTACTTGAATTCATGGGGCACATACCTTTAGTGACAAAACATAAATTTCGTAGCAAATTTTTTGTCTACTTAAGTTACCCGCCAAAAAATAGATTGGCGCCAACTATTGATTAACATTAGCCACAAAATTAATATTATTGATGACAAATTAGTTTCGTCACTAATGTTGTAGACAACTAATTATTCGTCTTAAAATAATTATATTTTGGCTACGAAATAGTTTCGTCACTAAACGTTTTATATTTTTTGCAACCTTAGTTATTGTCAGTAATAGCATAAACAAATTATCGATAATCATTGTATCATCTCTATTTAACCTATAAAATTATTAGGTACCATAAAAAGTTCATCACTAATTATTGATTTTTTGGAAGAAAAATTAGAGTCGTACTTAAATGCACACGTCAAATACGTGTAATGACGAAACACAAATTTGTAGCGATAGTTTTATCTACTCGAGCTTTATAGTTTTATCTACTCGAGTTTTTCACCAAAAAGATGAATTGTCGCTAGTTATTTGGTAACATTAGTCACAATGTTTAAAGTTATTGGTGACAAACTAGTTTAGTCTCTAATATTGTAGACAACTAGTGAAATACATTATTTGTCTTAAATTTGTTATATTTTATTCGTTGACAAAGTTTGGTGACTAATTGTATTATTTATAATATATTAAACAAAAAAGCCCTCAGTGAAACGTCATTTTTTTTTGTCCTTCAAAAATAAAGTTCACATTAGATAAAACAATCATTTAGTTATTGCTCTAAGAAGAGCCAGTAGGAAAACGGAAGAGATTAGGTGGGAATAACCTGTCAAATGAGGTACATATAACGCCACTTTTTATGACACTATATCAGCTTTACGGGAACCAGATTTTCTGTTGTTATATATAATATGGTACTTTTTTTTATATCTATTTGTATAATTTGAATCCAAAAGAACTACATTTTGGTTCCAAACTCTAAATTTGTCTCCATTAATAGTTAGAGTCAAACTTCTGCCGTTATAAGATTGATCCAAATTTGCCTCTTTTTACTGGAGGCAGAAGCTTTCCAACATTGATCATGTATCAAATTTGCCTCGTTACAAGTGAGCATGTATCAAATTTTATAACGGTGATACTACTCGTCCAAATTGATGACAAGTGAGCATGTATCATCGTTTACTGAACCATTCCATCACGAAAAGGGTCAAGTGGTTCACCCAATAACAATGCAATTCTCATGTCCCTGACCAATTCACAATAGGCAATTGATCCCTGCTATTTTTTATATCAGGTTGACGTCTCAGAGTTTAAAAAATATCAATTTTATCAGGTTAACTTCTCATTCAAATACACTGTTTCTTACCATGTCAGGTTATGTGTTTAATAGAATGCGTTTAAGTGCTCAATAGGTATTAACTTAAACTGAGGTGTCAATAAGAAATAGAGCAAAGTCCAAGGGACTGACTAGTTATTTGCCTATCTTTTTAGTTATAACTAAACATTAACTACAAAATAAAAGCTAATTCTCAATGAATTGTAATAGAATTTAATCTAATTCCAATCAAATTATTTTGTATTTAAGTGCAATATCAGATACAGCCTGCCTCACTACCTGCCCAGGTAGGCAGGCCTCAGTTAAGAGGTAAGATATACATACACATAAATATGTTGTAGATGTAGGTGCATTAAAACCATCTTCAATCCTAACACCAAAATTTAACTTCTATTTAATTTTAATTTTTTATTTCCTTCAAATAATTTTTTTTTCTTTTTTTCATATTCATCATATATAATTTACATTCACCACTTATATAATTATTTATTATAAAAGTATTTTAAAGGATAAATCAACTAAAAATAAAATAATTAAATAAATATTGCATCATTTATCAAATAAATAGGATATAAAATTAAAATTATAAAGATTTTAATATAAAAATTAATTATATAAACAATATATAATAAATTAAAATTCCAAAAAATGAAAAAATAATAATAAATCAAATTTTGTATTTATGATACAACACTATTCATGCACTATAATTGTGCAAAATTTCATGTTCAATTCAAGATTTGGTCCAAAAAATAGTACACCCTTGGAGATGACTTGGGCCATCTCCAAAGCTGCACCAAATCCAAATTTAATGTGAATTTTAATATTTTTGCACTTTAACGGAACTCCAAATCTTAAACTATTATAGTACATGAACAGCATTGCACATTATAGTACATGAACAGCATTGCACCACATTTGATGAAATACTATTCATCACACCAAATTTGATTCATCATTATTTTATTCATCTTTTTATTTTTTGGACTTTTAATTAAAGTCTTTATGATTTTAATTTTATATCCTATATTTTTGATATATTATATTTAAACAAAATTAATACTCCATCCGTTTCAATTTATATGAACATATTTCCTTTTTGGTCCCTGCCAAAAAAGAATGACATATTTCCTTATTTAAAAAAGATTTACCTTAATAATTTATAGCCACACAAAATATTTGTGACTTATTTTACACCACAAGTTCAAAAGTCTTTTATCTTTTCTTAAACTCAGTACCCAATCAAATGAATTCACATAAATTGAAATAGAAGGAGTAGTTAAATTTATTATCATTAAAAAACATAATTATTATTTAATAAATGATTACATAAGTAACGAATGAGAATTACATATAATGAAAATGAAAAAAAGAGAGTATTTATTTGACGGAAATAAATAATAATAATATAATATAGAAAAGAGGAAATATTGCTTTTTGGAGTAAAAAATAGTGTAATAGTTGGAATGAAATTGATGACACCATTTTAGGGGGAAATTTGACGGACGGGTGGAGATGATCTTATTCTTTCTTATTCTCGTGACCAACTTACATGTTTGATCAAGTCCAAAACATAGATTTTTTTTCGTTTTTTGAACTTCTTCCTTTCAGGAGCTACTTTTCTTTGTTTAATCCACTCTCCTTAAGATAGGGGTAAAGTTAACATAGTGTACACTACCCTCCTCAAGGTAGGTAAGGTTATGATTTTAGCTAAACTGCTAAAAACAGCTGACATCTTCAACTTTGGACACAAGCATGTCAACGCCTTAAAATCAGTACACATCTAACCCAACAAAAATTGTAGTAATTCAATATATAAATGTGCTAACAATGGTAGAATAAATATGTACCGAAAAATATGTGTCATCGTTTACTGAACCATTCCATCATGAGGGGTCAAGTGGTTCACCCAATAACAATGCAATTCTGATTTCCCTGACGTTTACGAGAGACCAATTCACAAATAAAGGCAATTGATCCCTGCTTTTATCATCAGGTTTTGCAACTCAGACCAAAAAATAACAATTTTATTAGATAAAGCTCAGAAGCCAAGCGTAACAAGTGAATTTCATTGAAGATCCAAGCTGATCCAAGCTTAAATTAGATCTTCTTACGTGTTAGCAACTCATCATCGCCAAATAAATGGAGGAAAATTATCACAAATAATTTGGCTACTATTAATTTGAAGGAATGCTTAGCAAAAAGCAGAACACCCTCCAATCGTGATAAGCAGCTGTTTATAGGCACCGTGCAAAAGGTAGTTTTCTATAGAATTAAATAAACCCCCGTTGTCTGAGAAATGCCTGCCTCTCCTCCAACAATCAAAATTATATAGAAATTCTGAATATACATTTACTATATACCAAAAAATATTGTGTCACGAGAAAACAATGATTCTCATGGGTCTTCATTTTGGAAATTGATTTATTTAGGCTTCATGCGGCAGACGGGTTACCATTAACTGGTACTTGCTGCTGACTCTTTTGTGAAGCCATTTTTTGACATTAGAATCAAAATCATATAGCAAATATCAGAAATTTAATTCATTTTGCAGATATTTTTACCGTAAGATAACTGAATAGATGCTAGTTTACCTATTATTATTCGAAAAACAGAATGAAGATATAAAATTAGGGGAAATAAAGAAAAAAAATATAGAACAAGAGGAAAACTAGTTACCAACAACAATCGTAATCTGAAGACGAGCAACCTTAGCAGATAGGTTGCTCAGGCGGAGCAAAGGAGAGGAAACGGCAGCAGCCAAGTGAAGTCGGGTGGCATTGGTGGATTAGTGTTTATTTCAGGGTAGGCTTACTACTGTATATATAGCGTTTACAGAGAAAACCCTAATACGGAGAAGGTTTTATAATTGCAATGAAGGACAAAACCTTTGCAGGTCTTACACATCGATATAGCTGTTATGTGTGGAGTGGTTCCGAGGCCCAGTCATGTCACGTACGAAAGAAGAAATTGAGCAAATGACCCTGAACTTTTGTAAGTTCGTGAATAAGTCCTCATTTTTTAAACCTTACTCAAGTAGGACCTTACATAATTTGGTAATTACTGTATCGAAATCAAAAATTTTGGTATTTGGTATTCGATATTTCGATATTTGGTTTTCGATATTTTGGTGGTCAGTATGGTATTTGGTTTAAGTTTTAAAAAAAATTTGATATTTGGTGTTTTAAAATACAACAACTACCCAGTATAGTCCCACAATATGGGGTCTGGGGAGGGTAATACGTACACAGGCCTTACCCCTACCCGAAAGGGCAGAGAGGTTGTTTCCAATCGACCCTCAGCTCAGGAGAGAAAGAAGAAGAAAGGGAAAAAGAAAAATAAAAGAGCATTAGTGACTCCAGCAGAAGTCGGATGAATAATTATCTAAACATAAAATCATAACTAAATGGCATGCAATAATAACAATCAGTAACTACTACAAGGGGGCACAATACAATATGCAAGTCATCTATGGAGAGCCCTACCAAACCCCACTTAGCCCCGGGAATGAAAAGGAGTTCTAGAAGCCCCTATCCTACAAAGAGATGGGAAACATGATCAATATCATTTGATTGAATAGTTGACCCAGCCCCTTGTTGTTTGAAGAAACCCTCCACTTCAATTGGTATTTTTTCACGAAAAGCAGACATGAGATAAGAAATCCAGTGTTTCACTAAGATTTCGAATAGCGGTCCCGAATTCAAGTTGATTCTATTCCCTGATACTAGACCTCCAAACTTTCCTATCAAGGGCCATGTCCTCGGAAATTCGCATTCTTGTCATGTCCTGCCTAGTCACCTCTCCCCAATACTTCTTAGGCCTCCCTCTGCCTCGACTCGAGCCATCCACCGCCATCCGCTCACAACTCCTCACCTGGGCATCGGGGCTTCTCCTCCGCACATGCCCGAACCACCTGAGCCTTGCTTCCCGCATCTTCTCATCCACTGGGGCCACCCCCACCTTCTCCCGAATAACTTCATTCTTAATCTTATCTAACATGGTGTTCCCGCACATCCACCTGAGCATCCTCATCTCCGCAACCTTCAATCTCTGAACATGAAAGTTCTTAACCGGCCAGCACTCCGCCCCATACAACATGGCAGGTCTAACCACAGCTCTATAAAACTTTTCCTTGAGTTTATGTGGCATTTTCTTGTCACACAAGACTCCTGATGCAAGCCTTCATTTCGTCCACCCCGCCCATATACGGTGAGTGATATCCTTGTCGATCTCTTTGTCCCCCTGGATCACCGACCCAAGATATTTGAAACTGTCCCTCTTGGAGATGACTTGAGATCCAAGCTTCACGTCCCTGCCTACTTCGCTCGACTCAGCGCTAAACTTACACTCCAGGTATTTTGTCTTGGACCTGCTTAGTTTGAAACCCTTAGACTCGAGAGTCCGTCTCTAGACCTCTAACCTCTCATTAACACCGGCCCTCGTCTCGTCTATCAAGACTATGTCATCAGCAAATAGCATACACCAAGGCATATCCCCTTGAATGTGACGTGTTAGTATATCCATCACCAAAGCAAATAAGAAAGGGCTAAGCGCAAATCCTTGATGAAGACCCATAACCACCGGGAAATGGTCTGAGTCGCCACCCACCGTCCTAACCCTAGTCTTAACTCCATCGTACATGTCCTTGATCGCTCTGATGTAGGCTTCTGGCACGCTCTTCGCCTCCAGGCACCTCCATAGTACCTCCCTCGGGACCTTGTCATATGCCTTCTCCAAGTCAGTAAACATCATGTGCAGGTCCTTATTCTTATCCCTGAACTGTTCCACCAATCTCATGACAATGTGAATAGTTGTTGTAGTGGAGCGGCCCGGAATGAAACTGAACTGGTTCACGGATATAGACGTCATCCCCCTCACCCTCGCCTCAACCACCCGCTCCCAGACTTTTATGGTGTGACTAAGTAATTTGATACCCCTATAGTTGTTACAATACTGGATATCTCCTTTGTTCTTATATAAGGGCACCACTGTACTCCACCTCCACTCCTCTGGCATCCTCTTAGTCCCGAAGATCACATTGAACAACCTAGACAGCCACTCCACTCCTGTCCTACCCACGTATTTCCAGAACTCCACTGGTATTTCGTCTGGCCCAGTCACTCGACCCCTACTCATCCTACGCAAAGCCCCCACGACCTCCTCCACCCTAATGCGCCTGCAGTACCCAAGGTCTCTATGACACTCTGAATTCCCCAGCTCCCCTAGCTCTATGTCTCGATCCCCCTCCTCGTTAAGCAGGTCTCGAAAGTACGACTGCCACCTTTGCTTGACTTGAGACTCCCCCATCAGAACTCTACCATCCTCGTCCTTGATGCACCTAACTTGGTCAAGATCCCGAGCCTTCCTCTCCCTCACTTTAGCCAACTGGAATAACTTCATATCCCCGCCTTTCTCCCCCAGTTCCTTATACATACGACCAAACGCCGCATTTTTAGCTTCTGTGACCGCTAGTTTCGCTTCCTTCCTCGCCACATTGTAACTCTCCATGTTCACTCTCCTTTTTTCCTCGTTTGTACTCCCTGCCAACTTAGCAAACGCCGCCTTCTTCGCCTCCACTTTTTCTTGGACTACGTCGTTCCACCACCAGTCACCTTGATGTTTGTCTGAATAGCCCTTTGCTACCCCCAAGAACTTCCCGCGCTGCCTCCCTAAACAAGTTCACCGTCTCTGACCACATTGCATCCGCATCCCCAGAAATTCTCCAAACTACACCATCAGCTAACTTCCTTTCCAACTCCTGGGCTTTCTCCTTAGTCAAAGCTCCCCATCTAATCCGTGGTCGGCCCCGAGCACCCCTCCTCTTCCTCTTCACCCAGAGATCGACATCCATCACTAGGAGTCTATGTATAGTCAAAAGTGACTCTCCTAGAATAACCTTGCAGTCCTTGCACAACCCTCTATCGCTCCTTCCGAGGAGGAGGTAATCAATCTGAGTCCTCGCCGCCGAACTTTTGAAAGTAACCAAAAGCTCCTCCCTCTTTGGAAATGACGAGTTCGCAATCAAAAGCTCGAAAGCCCTGGCGAAATCAAGTAGTGAAGTGCCTCCTCTTGATTTCGCCAGGGCTTTCGAGCTTTTGATTGCGAACTCGTCATTTCCAAAGAGGGAGGAGCATTTGGTTACTTTCAAAAGTTCGGCGGCGAGGACTCAGATTGATTACCTCCTCCTCGGAAGGAGCGATAGAGGGTTGTGCAAGGACTGCAAGGTTATTCTAGGAGAGTCACTTTTGACTATACATAGACTCCTAGTGATGGATGTCGATCTCTGGGTGAAGAGGAAGAGGAGGGGTGCTCGGGGCCGACCACGGATTAGATGGGGAGCTTTGACTAAGGAGAAAGCCCAGGAGTTGGAAAGGAAGTTAGCTGATGGTGTAGTTTGGAGAATTTCTGGGGATGCGGATGCAATGTGGTCAGAGACGGTGAACTTGTTTAGGGAGGCAGCGCGGGAAGTTCTTGGGGGTAGCAAAGGGCTATTCAGACAAACATCAAGGTGACTGGTGGTGGAACGACGTAGTNGATTTCGCCAGGGCTTTCGAGCTTTTGATTGCGAACTCGTCATTTCCAAAGAGGGAGGAGCATTTGGTTACTTTCAAAAGTTCGGCGGCGAGGACTCAGATAAATTTAACTGCACATAAAAGAAAACTGCCAAAGCCACCATACCGATAACGTACCGAAATATATATTATATTACACAATACACATATTATTAGTTATAACATAAATATAAGAAATCTAGAATTTTACTTTCCTTTATTCTCTAAATTCATCAATTAACTCTAAACAAGTCACAAGACATTTCTAATAGTGTAATTAAATTTATTCTTTTATGTGCAGTTTTCTTTCTTTGGGATGGTATTTGTTGGTTTTGGACAAAACTTTTGTCATCAAACATTTTTAGTTTTATACTTTCGAGTAATTTAATTAAGAATATTATCGTTTATGTCTCTATGCACTAGTTAGGATTCTAACCGAATAAATCGAAGTTACCGAACCGAATAAATCGAAGTTACCGAACCGAATAAACTGAAACTAAAAGGAGAAAAATCGAACCATACCGAATTTTATTAGGTACGGTATTGATATAGCATTTTAAGAAACCGAATATCAAAAATACCAAATCGAAATATCTAAATAACGTACTATATACACAGACGAACACCCCTATGCTCAAGTGTTTCATGCGTAGAACTCCTATTTTCCAAGTTTTGCTAATAAATTGTTTCTGTGGGCTAAGGAGCAATTATATTATCTTAAAATCGAAAAGAATGAGTTATGTGCGTAGAAAATTTAAAAGTTATTGCTTGTGGTTGAAATTGAGCGGGTAATGTTTTATTGTGCTTATATTATCTATCCTTAATGATTTATGTTGGTCTGGTTGAGAAAATTTTAAAGATTATCATTGTTGGATTTTATTGAACTTGAAAAATATGTCGAAGAAGACATAGTAGATCTATTAATTTCGTTTTGGGTTGAATGTAATCATGAAAAATACTGAAATTGGTACTAGAAAGTTGAATATCAACTTTGAAGTTATTTGGAGTTTATTTTAATCAATTTTAAATAAAAACATGTTGGTAAAACTTTTATATGTACAAGTTATGACGATCCATCCATCACACCTTGTGGAGATCAGTTAGGATTAGTGAACTATTTTATCAAAGTTATGATAATTTGTACTACAATCATAAGATTAATTAGGACATATGAGTAATGTTGATACCCAATTTTGTCCTACTTCTTCAGTGTTCCCTAGTTATTAATAATCTAAGACTCAATTTCTTAATTATTCATTATTATTTTTACTACTACTACTATTATAATTATAATTATTGGAGTAATTACTACTATTACAGATAATAGGCTAGATCTAGGTAATTTAGCGATTGTTTATGCTCGCGCTTGATTATGTTCCAATGTCATAATATAGTTAAATGATGAAAAATGGGCTCTAATTATGAATTTTACACATTGTAGGACGAGGAGCCCTTAAAGCTGTGATTGGAGCTACTTTGGAGCAAGAAAGACCCCTCAGAGCTAAGTGTGCACGAAGACTAGACAAAAAATCGAGGAAATAAAGGCCTGGACTAGCGCGCCCAGTAGCACGATCGCACTAGTCCAGATGCGGGAGGCAGAATGTCAGTCAACCAGCGCCACCACTAGCGTAAGCAGTAGTGTGGTCGCGCTAGTCCCAGTTCCGGAAAAGAATTATCAGGGGTAAAATTGGAAGTCTGGAGGAAATTTCACTTAACCTATATAAAGTCAAGCTCGCCCAAGGATTATTCATCAAGGTTTTCATAGTTTAGTGCAAGAAAAATAGAGACATTCTTCTTTTCTTCCTTTTGTTTTTACAATTTGAATGACATTGAATATTATTGAGATGAACACTACTATAAGTTGCTAAAACCTATTGTTCTAGGGTCATGGGTGAAACATGAACGTTGTTGTACAGAGTTTGTGAACACCTAATTTTTACATTATTTTAACACCTCTTAAAGTCATTAAGTGTTTCGTTATTTTAATTTTTTTTTTCTCAAATTTTCTGTCTTTAGTTGCATACTTCCTATCATGAAAATATCCAAAAACAAAAATAGTTCTTCCTTCATTTGTGCATTTTAGAAATTAACTAGCTATTCAATAGGTGAATTAATATAGTTATTTAATCATTTGAATAAGTTATTTAATTATTTTATTTGTTTGTATAAAATTTAGTTTAGTAAGTTTGAATAAGGAAGAAATTGGGCTACATTTGAAGGATAAAATGGCCAAGAGTGCAAGATAAGGGGTTGCCATTGAAAGAGTCCAAAACGACATAGTTTTACCTCAAAACTACGTCGTTTCATCAAGTGAAACAAGATCAAATCTTACTCATACATCATATCTTGATCCAATGGATATCATTCACTTTTGGATTAGGTATTTAAAGCCTCAAAAATCTGAAAATTGTCCCCATTTTCACCCATAATTCTTTTCTCCTTCTTCTCTTTTCTTTCTCTTCACTCTCTCTACGCCACCCAGCTCCGCCCGCCGGAAATCACTGCTGCCGTTGGACCACCTCTAAATTCACACCATATAATCTCCACAACTTCCTCTTTCCATATCTCCAAACTAAATCCTTCGAAAACCCTTCAAACTCCTTGAATCTTAGATCTAGGAAACCTTCCCGTCACTTTTTTGCCCAAATTCTTAAAGCTCCAACTACTACCACCCCACAATACCTACATCAATGGATATAGCTCCTCAAGACCTAGCTATTGATGCCAATTTCACCCTAAAAATCCAGCGACCAAAATCTGGCCAAATTCTGGCGACCTCCCCGAACACCCTCTTTTGGCATACCACTATTTCTTCGGCCACTTGAATTATAAAATAGTAAAAATCCTATTCTTTTTTATGGCTGATTTTTTATTTTTATTTTTACATTTCAGATTTTATCTTGTCTATTATTAATTATTTTAGCATTAGTTTTTGAATTTTAAAATGTTAAATTTTCTGTTTTTGCACTTGTTGAAGTAGTAAAATAACTTTCTATTGATGAAAGTGAGGTAGTGAGGAAATACTTGAGAGTATGTGGTACTTATTTGTTTGTTTATTTACTACTTCAAGACTTTTTGGGTACAAAACTCAAAAGTCATTTGTTTGGTAAGAAAATATAAATTTTTTGGACAATGTTTGAACAAAAGTCTATATTTGAATAGTGAAGAGCAGATTTGGGTTGAAATACTATCTCTTGGACAAGATTGAACCAAAAAAGTCTTGCTTTTGAATTTAAGAGTTGATTTTGTGGAAAAATTGGTCAAAACAAGACTTTATTTGCCTATTTGAGAGGTTGCACTTCCCGCACTTAAAGGAGGACACTCCATCTGACATTATAGGGATCTCGACATACAAAAAGAGAAAAAATAAGTATATAATATCCTTTAGGAGCTGAAAATTGTGAGCTAGTTTGTTTTTTTGGATTTGAATCTGCCATCGCTGTCTTTTGTTGTTGTTGCTGCCCGTTTAATTGTTTTGCTGTTGATTTTGGAAAGAGCTGACTTTGCTGTATTTGTTCTTCTTTCTGCTGTCCAGGTAATTTTTGGATCATGTAAACTCATAAAATCGAGTTGGAATGAAAGATAATGATGCTGGAAAATATTAGTAGTTTCATCCTTCTATTGTAATTTATTTTTATATTCTCTTGAATGTTTGATAATGTTATAACGATATGTTAGTTAATTAAGTTGTGTTAAGCATCTTTATTTATTTTTATTTTTATTTTTTGCAAAGCATTAGATATAATTTCACTGGGCATTTGGTTGTTTGAAAGGAGCATATATATTAAAATTTGAACCCTCGTAGTTATGTTTGTCCCTTTGTTGTCACCAAGCTAAGTTATTGTTATTATTATTATTAATATTTTGGAGTCCCAATATTTTTGTTTTATCTCTTAAAAAAATACTTATTTTGTAAGGTAGTTAAGTTATAGATTAGAAAGACAATCTTTAAACTTATTTTTGTAAATAGTTGGCTACGGATTGCAAATAGCAAGATAGGGCCAAATCTGTAACATGGCTTTAAAAGACCACATCTGCAGATTTAAAGTCCAAGAGCATATTGGCTTTTGGATTTTATCTTGGACATGAGCCCATTTGACTCCATCAACCCAGTAGTGGGTTGACTCATTCAATGTCAAGACAAGACCACATCTTACTAGTTTTAAGCAATGTTAATTAATAATTTTCTCTCATTAGTCTCATTTTAAAAATTAGTACTCATAACAATAATTTTCTCTCATTAGTTAAGTTGTAGATTATTATTCAAATCTTTTCTTCATTATTTTTTTTAAAATAAATATAAAAGCGGGCATAAGAAAAGCATAAAAATAATATAAATCACAGCTTGTCCAAAATTAATTCAAGCCAAGTTTAAGTCAATAAAGCGACCGTGCTAGAACCACGGGACTAGGGAAATGCCTTATACCTTCTCCCCGGTCAATAGAATTCCTTATCCGAACCTTATTTTTGGGAACCGATTAAAATAGAGCCAAATCTTCCTTTGACTATGGATCCAAATAAATGGTGACTTGGAATACCAAAAAAATCAATTCAAAATGGCGACTCTGAACAATAAAATAATCCTTATTCAAATTTTGTCACTTTAATTGGAAAAACTCTTTGACCCATACACATATTATTATCTTTTGGAGGGGTAGAAAAATGGGTGTGACAGCTCTGGCGACTCTGCTGGGGAAATAACCCAGAACCACTGGTTCAGGGTTAGAAATTCGAGCTTGGAATAATTATTATATTGGCTTTATTTATTATCTGATTTTTATTACGTGTTTGAGCCTAATGTGCTAAATGTTGCTTTTTACCGCTTTGATTATTTTTGAATTGTGCATATAAAATTGTCTTCTCACGCACCCCCTCTGAGTCTTCTTGAAATTAAAATTGGGCAGTTGCTTGATATAGCCCGCTTTCTTTGAGATAGCCGAGTTGCTTGGCCCCCGGTGAAGAATTTTAGTCCCACATGTTTTAGTCGGGGAGCACCACCAGTTAAGCCGGAAAGTAATGCAACTGGTACACTGACCCTACTCGGCTCGAGTTGTCCGCTCGAGAAGGCAGTCTAGATACTTTCTCCAATAAGATTTTAACCTAGAATAACAAAGCCTCATGTCGGATCCCCAGTAGGAACGTTTGTTTGCATCACGTGCATTTGACCTTGGAAACTCAACACAGGGGTTGGGTTTATCTAGGACAGGTGTACCGAAAATGAAAAGACAATCCTGATGCATCTTACTTGCTACTTGTGCATTTATTTGCTTCGAAGTTGCATATTAACTGGCTTTTTGAATAATAAGAGGAGAATTAAAGAAAAAATAAATTAAAAAAATAAGGAATAAAAAAAATTAAAAAAAAATGAGGGAAATAGTTATTCTTGTTTAGGGAAAAATCAGGATTTGAAAAAAAAATGATAGCAAAGCTCTGCCAAACTTTTTTTGGGAAAAAATTAGAATGAAAAAATGTGTTTGTTTTCAAAAATAGTTTATATATTCGCCAATAAAATGAAAAAAAAAGGAGTCTTATTTTCAAAAATAATTTGTTTTATTAGGCAGAACTACGCGGGTCTGATTCTCACCGGATGTGAGATACGTAGGCAAATCTCATCGGTTCCGGCCCTCAATTTTCAAAAATCCAAAAAAAAAAAATCTTTTACTCCCTTCTTTAGAAAAGTTTTTCTTTAAGACTACAATTTTTTTAAAAAAAAAATACAAAAAATATTTTCTTTTAGTTACTTCTCAAAATCAAAAATATTTTCATTATTCTTTCAAAATTGAAAAGAAAATTCAAGATTCAAAATATTTTTTTTCTTTAGAAGTATTTCTTTCATAAATTCAACATAAAAAGTCCAAAAATAAAAAAATATTTCTTTTCTTCTTTAGTAGTTTTCCTTCGAAAAAAAAGGAAAAATAATCGAAATATAAAAAAATAAAAATAAAAAATTCTTTCTTATGTGTCTTTCTTTCGAAAAAAGAATTCCAAAAGCAAAAAAAAAGAGTTAGTTTTATTTACTTTATTCATGATCTGCCAGAACTATGTCCGGTTTGATTCATGCGGAGACATGATACGTAGGCAATTTTCATAAGATTCGACCACCACTAAAAGAAAAATAAAGGAATAAAGTAAATAAGTAAATAAATGGGAATCAAATAAAAGAAATTTTGAGTGAAAGTAGGAGAGGTCGGAATGACGCACGTAACCGAAGCAAATGCATGATAGAAAATGGTTAACTGCCTAGGTGCATTGCATCCTCATATGCGATTGTATATTTGTTAAACTCTAAAAACTAACAAGTTTACTGTCGTCCAGAGAAGTCAAGCAGTTAGTTACCTAGAGCATATTGGCACATTACCATTACCAAACTAGATCAAAGGGTGAAGTACCAGAAATCATGTCTATTCCAAAAAGATAAGTAAGTGTTGAGGGGGAAGAGTTGGACATGCAAACAATGAAGGAGGAGATGTACAAGCTAAAGCAACAAATAGCCGAGTTGTACCAGGCCTGGAACAAGGGTTAGCCACCACCAGCTTATCCGGCTAACCGTACTTTCCTCCCGACACCAGCTCAATCTCCAGAACAGCTTGCTTCGGATTCATCCCTAAATTTTCCCCTCTATCAACATCACCAAGGAACCACCTCCCATACACCACGAGCTCCACCACCAAAACCACCAATCACACCGGTTTTCGTGACATCTCCACCAACCACATTTCAACCATCCTCTAGCGAGCCTATGTTCCCGGCTCCCGACCACCAATATTACCCTCCAGAGCCCACTTTCAAAGCTCATGAACCCTACTCTTACACTCCACACTTGGATCTCCTGATAGGAATGGAGAAACCAGCCAAAAATGTTGAGCAAGAAGAGATGGCCAGGAAGGTCAAGAGTTTGGAGCAGTCCTTTAGAGATATGGGGGGATTAGGAGGTCAGGTAAGTGTAGCTTACAAAGACATGTGTTTGTTTCCAAATGTACAGCTACCGGTAGGGTTCAAAATGCCCAAGTTTGACTTGTACAATGGACATGGGAACCCGGTGGCACACCTGAGGGGATTTTGTAGTAAGATGAGAGGAACAGGCGGGAGAGATGAGTTATTGATGGCGTACTTTAGTCAGAGTTTGAGTGGCTCAGCTTTGGAGTGGTACACTCGACAAGATCATGGTCGGTGGTACACTTGGGATGATCTAGCCCAAGCATTTGCTTGCCACTTTCAGTATAACCTGGAAATCATCCCAGATCGTTTGTCACTGACAAAAATTGAGAAGAAGTCCGGAGAAAGTTTTCGAGAATATGGCTTCCGCTGGAGAGAGCAAGCGGCGAAGGTTGATCCACCGATGAAAGAGAACGAGATGGTTGATTACTCCCACTTATTTTGGTCATTTGGTGTCAGCGGTCGGGAAGTCTTTTAACAAAGTGGTCAAAATGGGAGGCATGGTGGAGGAAGGACTTAAGTCCAACAAAATCATGAGTTATTGAGCAATTAAGGCGACCACCCAAGCCATACAAAGTGGCACTGGGGGTGTATTAGGAAGGAAGAAGAAAGAGGATGTTGCGACAATTGAGTCAAGAACATGGGCCAAGCACCCATCACCTTACTATAACCAGCCACAACCCCACCCTCAAAATTACCCCCACAATCCATATGGCCTACCACAACACTACTACCCACAACCAGATCCCCATTTCTCTGTTCATCATGCTCAGACATACATTCAACCTCTGGCCCACGCATAATGGCGTGCACCATCCCCGCAAAATACCTACTTGAATCCCCAAATTATCTACCCACCCCCAAGAGCTTACAAAAACCCCTCTGGAATAGGTTTCGTCCAAACCAAGGCTTCAGAAATGATAGGGCTCAGAAGCAAAAGACTTTCACTCCACTGGAAGAGTCCTATACCAGTCTATTCCACAGGCTGAGGCAGTTGGTTATGTTGAATCCGATTGAGGCTAAGCTACCAAACCCCCTGCCGAGAAATCTTGACCACTTGGTGAGTTGTGGGTATTGTTCAGGAACCCCGGGACATGACACAGAGAAATGCTGGAAATTGAAAACAGCTATTCAAGAGCTCATCGACACTCATCGGATCGAGGTTCAAGCCCCTAAAATGCCCGACATCAACCAGAATCCACTTCCAGCCCATCACGAGACCAATATGAATGAGCTGGTGCAAAAAGAATGTGAGCCTAAAAAACCCTCGTGGACTGTGATGATGATCAGGTCCAGTGAAGGCAGGCCGAGAAAAAAGTAAACTAGGGATAAGCCATTGATCAGTGGGAAACAAACAAATAGTAAACCAGTGGTGGTGGTTCAGAAGGATTCTTCAAGCAAAGTTGCAGTAAAACAGGGAGAGGCAAAGATGGTAGTGCCAGGAGCGATAAACAAACCCATTCTAATTGTGAAATGTGCTCGTATAGACCCAGTCATCATCAAGCCAGTGGTCCAGCTGCCGGTGGTTGACGGTAAGGCCATTAAGTGGAATTATGATTGGGTAACAGTGACCTATAAGGGAAAGGAGGTCAGGGAAGAAGTTTGCGAAGCCAAAGGTCTAACTCGCTCGGGAAGGTGTTTTGCTCCCGCGGAATTAAGAAAGGCTAATCCAACATCAGTAAAGAAATCTGTGACCGAAGAAGAAGCAGAGGAGTTCTTAAAGAAAATGAAGATGCAGGATTATTCCATCATAGAGTAGCTAAAGAAGACGCTGGCTCAGATCTCATTACTCTCGTTATTGATCCGTTCAGATGAACATCGTCAGACGTTGATGAAAATCCTGAATGAGGCCCATGTACCTGACAAGATCATAGTCAACCAATTGGAGAGGATCGCAAATAAGATATTTGAAGTAAACAGGGTCACCTTTGCCGATGATGAGTTACCTGAAGAAGGTACCGAGCATAATAGGGCCCTCTATCTTACAGTAAAATGTAAGGAATCTGTGGTTACCCGAGCTTTGATTGACAATGGGTCTAGTGCGAACATTTGTCCTTTCTCCACTTTGAACAAACTAAAAGTGGATAGCGACAGAATCCACAAGAATAACATTTGTGTTCGGGGGTTCGACGGCAGGGGCAAAGATTCGGTCGGGGATATAGTGCTGGAACTGACGATTGGGCTTGTAGATTTCACCATGGAATTCCAAGTGTTGGATGTGGCAGTCTCCTACAAACTTTTGTTGGGGCGTCCATGGATTCATGCCGCCAAGGCAGTTCCATCTACTCTGCATTAAATGGTTAAGTTTGAATGGGACCGACAAGAGATTGTGGTTCATGGTGAGGATAATCTGCGCTCCCAGAGCGACACCATTATACCATTTATTGAAGTAGAGGACGGCACCGGACCATGGGTATACCAAGTTTGTGACACAGTATTGGTCGAGAAAATTCCGGAGGGGAAGTACATTCCAAATACAAAAATAACCTCCGCATCTGTTATGGTAGCCTGTGAGATGTTGGGAAATGGTTTCGTGCTTGGAAAAGGTTTGGGTTCATGTCTTCAAGGCATTATACAGCCAGTATCCCTACCGGAAAATGTGGGAACTTTCGGTTTGGGGTTCAAACCTACAGCTGCAGACATCCGAAGGGCTAAGAAGATGAAGCAGAAAGCATGGGTCCTTCCAAAGCTAATCCCACGCCTTTCCAGATCTTTTTTCAAGTCTAGTACTAGAAGACATTCAACAACGAGGATGCCTGGTCTTATGGTCGACCTTGATAAAGAATTGATAGAGAAGTTCGAGAAGTTGTTCAATGATGTGAACATGATAGAAAGTGGAGAAGGTCCTAGTAACGCCGAAGTGCAATTTGTGGGACCAAAAACAAAGCTCAATAATTGGAGGGCCACTCCTCTCCCTACTCGGAGGGAGTCTTGGTAATTCGCTCTGATTTTCCTTCATATTTGTTTGGATTATTCCAGGGTTGTAATCCAGATTTTATTTTTCAGTCTGTCAAAGTGTGCGAAACCTTGTTATCTTGTCTTTCAATAAAATGGAAATTTCTCTTCTCCGTTCCTTATTTTAATTTTGTTTTCTTCTTTTCTTTTCTGTACAGTTCTCTTTACAGTGGTCTTCATGACATGGCATGCATGATGGATCCTCAACCCAGTCTAAAAAATCAATCTGACTCCGAACTAATAGTGCAAGAGGTAGATTGCGATGATGAGTCCGAATGTGATAAGGATAAAGCCTTCGGAGAGATTAGTAAGGAGCTAAGTCACTTCGAGGAGAAACCTAGACCCAATCTAAATGATACCGAAGCCATAATCTAGGGGACGCAGATAACATCAGAGAAACCAAAGTAAGCGTCCACCTTCAACCAAATATCAGGGAATAGTTTATCAAGGTACTCGTTGAATTCTAAGATGTTTTTCGCATGGTCATATGACGATATGCCAGGTTTAAGCACTGATTTAGTGGTTCATAAATTTCCCACGGACCCGACGTTCCCCCCCGTCAAGCAAAATTTGAGGAAATTCAAAACTAATATGAGTGTGAAGATCAAGGAAGAAATAACCAAACAGCTAGATGCAAAGGTTATTAGAGTCAATTGGTATCTTGATTGGTTGGCTAACGTTGTGTCGGTGCCGAAGAAGGACAGGAAGATCAGAGTATGCGTTGACTATCGCAATGTCAACAAAGCAAGCCCAAAAGATAATTTTCCACTTCCAAATATCCACATCTTGATTGACAATTGTGCAAAGCATGATATTGGATATTTTGTGGATTGCTATGCCGGGTATCATTAGATTCTGATGGATGAAGAAGATGCAGAGAAGACGACATTCATCATGCCATGGGGAACTTATTGCTACCGGGTAATGCCATTTGGTCTGAAGAATGCTGGGGCGACCTACATGAGAGCAATGACTATTTTGTTTCATGATATGATACACAGGGAAATTGAGGTGTATGTGGACGACGTGATTATAAAATCAAAGCAATAGGCAGACCATGTAGGAGATTTAAGGAAGTTTTTCCAAAGGCTTCGAAGGTACAACCTCAAGCTTAATCCTGCTAAGTGCGCATTTGGTGTTCCATCCGGAAAACTATTGAGATTCATAGTCAGTCGGCGAGGCATTGAGTTGGACCCATCAAAGATCAAAGCCATACAAGAATTACCACCCCCGAAGAACAAGATTAAAGTGATGAGTCTGTTAGGGAGGTTGAACTACATCAGCAGGTTTATTGCTCAGCTCACAACAACTTGTGAGCCTATTTTTAGATTGCTGAAGAAAGACGCTGCGGTCGAATGGACTGAGGAATGTCAAGCATTTGATAAGATAAATCGGTACTTGTCAAATCCACCTGTGTTGGTTCCACCTGAACTAGGGAGACCGTTGATTCTTTATTTTATGGTCGTGGAAAATTCATTTGGTTGTGTACTGGGGCAGCATGACATCACTAGTAGGAAGGAGCAAGCCATCTATTATCTCAGCAAGAAGTTTACGGCTTATGAGGTTAAGTACACTCACCTTGAGAGGACATGTTGCGCCTTGACTTGGGTCGCACAGAAATTGAAATTTTACTTGTCGTCCTATACTACTTACCTCATTTCACGCTTGGATCCGTTGAAATATATTTTTCAAAAGCCTATTCCCACAGGAAGACTGGCGAAATAGCAAATATTACTCACGGAGTTCGACATCGTCTATGTGACAAGGACTGCAATGAAAGCCCAAGCACTGGCCGATCACTTGGATGAGAATCCGGTTGATGAAGAATACGAGCCATTGAGGACGTATTTTCCTGATGAAAAAGTGATACATATCGATGAGCTGGAACTGACTGAAGAACCAGGATGGAAACTTTTCTTTGATGGGGCTGCAAATATGAAAGGAGTTGGAATAGGAGCTGTACTTATTTCTGAAACAGGGCACCACTATCCTGTTACGGCTCAGCTTCATTTCTATTGTACCAACAACATGTTTGAATATGAGGCATGCATTTTGGGTATAAGGTTAGCTGCGGACATGGATGTCCAGGATGTTCTGGTCTTGGGAGACTCGGACCTCTTGGTACATCAAATTCAAGGAGAATGGGAAATATGGGATTTGAAACTCATACCGTATCGACAATGCTTGCATGATCTTTGTCAACGATTTCGATCATTGGAGTTTAGGCATATCCCAAGAGTCCATAATGAGTTTGTCGATGCTTTGGCTACCTTGGCAGCAATATTGCACCATCTAGACAAAATTCATGTTGATCCGTTGCATATTCAAGTCCGTGATCAACATGTTTAGTGTAACGTGGTGGAAGAAGAGCTTGATGGCGAACCATGATTCCATGATGTCAAGGAGTACATCAGAATGGGGATATACCCGGTGCTAGCCACATGAAATCAAAAGAGAGCAATTCGACGGTTGGCAAGTGGATTTTTCCTCAGTAAAGGAGTTTTGTATAAAAGAACACCCGATCTCGGATTGTTAAGATGCATAGATGCTAAACAAGCCACAACAGTCATGTCGGAAGTACATTCTGGAGTTTGCAAACTGCATATGAGCGGATATGTATTGGCGAAGAAGATCCTTCGGGCAAGGTATTATTGGCTCATCATGGAGCGAGATTGTATTGGCTTTGTGCGCAAATGTCATCAATGCCAGATACACGGGGATTTGATTCATTCTCGGCCATTGGAATTGCACACAATGTCAGCACCATGGCCCTTTGTTGCTTGGGGCATGGATGTCATTGGGCACATTAATCTAGCAGCATCTAATGGACACATGTTCATTCTAGTGGCCATTGATTATTTTACCAAATGGGTTGAGGCTAAAACGTTCGAGTCTGTAACCAAGAAGGCAGCGGTTGATTTTTTGCACTCAAATATCATCTGTCGGTTTGGAATCCCAAAGGTTATCATCACAGATACTGGTGCTAATCTTAACAGCAATTTGATGAAAGAAGTATGTCAACAGTTTAAGATTACACATCGCAATTCCACCCCATATCGTCCTAAGGTGAATGGAGCAGTTGAGGCAGCCAACAAAAATATAAAGAAGATATTGAGGAAAATGGTAGAAAGTTCCAGGCAATGGCATTAGAAGTTACCATTTGCGCTGTTAGGTTATCGCGCTACTGTTCGTACTTCAGTAGGTGCAACTCCATATTTGTTGGTATATGGCACTAAAGCAGTGATCCCTGCGGAAGTTGAAACCCCATCCCTTCGGATTGTCGCCGAGGCTGAGATTAATGATGATGGGTGGGTCAAAACTCGTTTGGAGCAGTTGAGTTTAATTGATGAAAAATAATTAGCAGCAGTATGTCATGGCCAATGATATCAGAAGAGGATGACAAGAGCATACGACAAGAAGGTGCGTCCCAGGAAGTTTGAAGTAGGGTAGCAAGTGTTGAAACGAATCCTTCCACATCAGGCTGAAGCAAAGGGCAAGTTTGCCTCGAACTGGCAAAGACCGTTCATTGTAACCAGAGTATTGTCCAATGGCGCTTTATGTTTAACAGATATTGAAGGAAAATGCATAGATATGGCTATCAGTTCTGATGCAGTCAAGAGATATTATGTATGATTTCTTTAATATAATCATTGATTGTTTGTACTTGGCATTATCTCGAAGGTTGAAATGACGAAGGCAATTTGTTCTGCTATCTAACCTCTTTACCCTTTGTTCACCCTTTTGAGCCTTATTTATTTTATTTCGTACCCCTCTTTTGGAATCAATAACCAAAAAGAAAAGAAAGAAAGAAAGAAAAGAAAAAGAAAAATAGAAAAGGAAAAATAATAATAACAAATGAAAAGAAAAACTGTAACAACAAGAAAGAAGGTGTGAACTATGTTTGACCTGATTCCTTTTAAGGATACGTAGCCAGCCTCACGGCTCAGTCACAGTGAAATAAAAATCAAAAGATCCCCAGGCAAGAAACTGAGGCAGAAGCTGTGTTATTGATGCGAAATGTGATTCCAAAAGTTGTAATTCTAACCCGCTGAATTTGTTTTGAGTCTTTTGATACCCTTTTCTTTCCAACCATATCCAAGAACCCATATTGATGTCCAAAGAAAGACCTACCGATAAATCTTCGAGAGATGACAAGTCAAGCAAGTAAAGATGATTCATACCAGGGGAAACACTCCGATTTTAAGCAAGAGAAATAAAAAATAAAAGAGTCTTATTAGTGAAAACCCGCAAGGGCACTGTAAGGCGATGAAAGCTGAGAGAAGTCCAAAAATGAGAGAGTCTTATTGGTTAAAACCTTTACAGACACCATAAGGCGACAAGGAATCTATACATGAACAAATGAGATGAGGTTGGCGGCAAAAAGAGCCGTCAAGGCTGTTTAAACAAGGATGTTGATTCGGCAAAAAGAGTTGGGTTGTGGAAAACTTTGAGGCGCAAAGCAAGACAATTGGGAAATTGATTGATTGAATAGGCTGGGTTGATTAATCCGAAATGCACAACATGATCATTGTGGTCGGTTATCCCATTCAGATAAGTACTTTCTTTTCTAAAACAGTCTTCCAAAGGAAGATTTTCTTCTTTATTTTTCATCTCTTTGAAATCATCGTATTTCATTTCTTTGGCTAAGAATTTTTCAATAATAGTTTGTTTTAAACAAACAAGAAGGATTTTCGGAGTTTACAGCCAGATTCCAATATGCTACAAAGCAAAGTGTGCCTAGGATCGGCCGGAGATAAGGTGATAGGACGTAAGAGGTGTCATTGATAAACCAAATAATGGAGTGATGAAGATTTTGTGAAAGTATGGGATCAACAAGAAGACAAAAAGGGGAAGGCAACAATTGGGAAGTTTTAGATAAGAAGGTTAGAAGTAGGAAGCACAATTGGAAAGTTTGCGGATAAGGAAGTAGACGGAAGGTCGAAAATTCTCGACCAGGTTCAAGGCAGTCAGACAAAATAGAGTATGGAAAGGAGAAAGGGGAATACCATCCCCAACAAGAGTATCACAACCTATCAACACAATTTAAACTGACAAAATTTCTTTGATTTGAAACAGGTATGGCAAATGTTGTTGATAATGAAGAAACATGCCACAAGGAAGAGTAAGTACCAGACATGTTTGATTAACTAAATCCTCAGGACCCTCCTGAAAAATGGGACTTGTTTTAAAATAAGCACAAGAAGCAGATTTTAACACAAAATCACTCAAAGAAACACCATCTTTTTCCATCTTTCCCCCCCAAGAAGAAACACCATCTTTTCCCACCTTTTTCCCCCAAAGAAGAAACATTATCTTTTTCTACCTTTTTACCCTGATTTAAATGGGGATATTTTAGGACCCTCCTGGATAATGGGACCAAGCTTTAAGATTTTCGGTAGTACCATAAATTAGGATAAGGCTTGCTGTAAGGAAGTTTAGTTCAAACATAAAAGTGGTCACTCATCAGGTAAGATTTGATTAGAAATTTCCAGGGCCCTCCTGGATAATGGGATATAGCATTAGGTTTAAAAAAAAGAGAGAAGAAAGAAAAAACAAGAGGTGAAGTAGTAAGAAAATATAATGAAGTTTTAAAACATGTAATTTATCAAAAGTTTTCAGGACCCACCTAGATAATTGGACGTAGCTTTTAAAATTGTTAAAAGTGTTTAGTAACATGATTCAATTAACATTCACAAATGCACTCAGTTATCAAACTGGGGAAGAAAAATTTATTTGTTTTGTCCATTTTGTTGAAGTCAGGAGCCCGCCTGGATAACAGAGGCATACATTTCAAGTTTTGAAGTCAGGAGCCCGCCTGAAGAACAGAGGCATACAATTCAAGTTTTGAAGTCAGGAGCTCGCCTGGAGAACAAAGGCATATAATTCAAGTTTTGAAGTCAAGAGCCCGCCTGGAGAATAGAGGCATACCTTTTAAGTTTCAGCAGTCAGGACCCCGCCTGAAGAACAAAGGGAGTACAATTTAAATTTTTAGCTTTCAAATTCTTATTAATATCTGGTAGTATGATGCCCAGTCACCAAACTGGGGCAGAAAAATTTCTTTGTTTTGCCCATTTTGTTGCAGTCAGGAGCCCGCCTGGAGAACAGAGGAATACATTTCAAGTTTTGAAATCTGGAGCCCGCCTGGATAGTAGAGGAATACATTCAAGTTTTGAAGGCAGGAGCCCGCCTGAATAGCAGAGGAATACATTTCAAATTTTGAAGTCAGGAGCCCGCCTGGAGAACAAAGACATACATTTCAAGTTTCAGCAGTCATGAGCCCGGCTGGAGAACAGAGAAATACATTCAAGATCAAGAAGTCAGGAGCCCGCCTAGAGAACAGAGGAATACATTTAAGATCAAGAAGTCAGGAGCCCGCCTGGAGAACAAAGGAATACATTCAAGACCAAGAAGTCAGGAGCCCGCTTGGAGAACAGAGGAATACATTCAAGATCAAGAAGTCAGGAGCCCGCCTGAAGATTAGAGGAATGCATTCAAGATCAAGTAATCAGGAGCCCGCCTGGAGAATAGAGGAAGACGACAATGATCAAGAGAAAGCATTTAAAGGATCAGCAGTCAGGTACCCGCCTGAAAAAGGGGAGAACATCTCAAGAATTCGGTGCAAGACAGCAACAGAGGAATTGCTGTAAGAAAATGCCAGTCAAAAAGGCAACAACGGTCGCAGAGCAGGTTTGAGAATAAGCCTTTGTAATTCATATACCATAGCTTAGTCTAGCTTCTTGATTTTTCTTTTAGCATGGTGTAATAAGGAGGTTAGCAGTCAGTAGCAGCAGCAACAACAGTAAACCACAGCTTCATGATAGTCCCAGCTACCAAATTCCCCGAACTAAATTCACCTAAATCCTTTTTAGCCAAGGATATGTAGGAAACCTTTGAAGCAAAGATCCGGTCACCCTTTATAAAAAAAACTGCTTCCATTGGAGTGATATGTGGGCAAAAATTAGCTATGGCTTTCACTTTTCTTTGCACGAAAACTCTTCATGTTCTCGAGCAAATAGGGACAGTTGTGAACACCTAATTATTGCATTATTTTAATAACTTTTAAAGTCATTAAGTGTTTTTTTCCCTCAAATTTTCTGTCTTTAGTTGCATATTTCCTATTATGAAAATACCAACAAAAAAAAAAATAATAGTTCTTCCTTCATTTGTGCATTTTAGAAATTAACTAGATGATCAATAGGTGAATTAATCTATTTAATTGATCATTTGAATAAGTTATTTAATTATTTTTTATTTATTTATATAAAATTTAGTTTAGTTAGTTTGAATAAGGAAGAAATTGGGCTACATTTGAAAGATAAAATGGCCAAGAGTGCAAGATAAGGGGCTGCCATTGAAAGGGTCCAAAACGACATAGTTTTACCGTAAAACTACGTCGTTTCATTAAGTGAAACAAGATCAAATCTTACCCATCCATCCTATCTTTATCCAATGGATCTCATTCACTCTTGGTTTAGGTATTTAAAGCCTCAAAAATCTAAAAATTATCCCCATTTTCACCCATAATTCTTTTCTCCTTCTTCCCTCTTCTCTCTCTCTTCACTCTCTCTACGCTGCCCCAGCTCCGCCCACCGCCGCCCACTGGAAATCGCCGCCGCTGCCGGACCACCTCCAAACACCTCCAAATTCACACCATATAATCTCCACAACTTCCTCTTTCCATATCTCCAAACTAAATCCTTCGAAAACCCCTCAAACTCCTTGAATCTTAGATCTAGGAAACTTTCCCGTCACTTTTTTGCCCAAATTCTTAAAGCTCCAACCACTACCACCCCACAATAGCTACATCAGTGGAAGACCTAGCTATTGATGCCAATTTCACCCTGAAAATTCGGCGACCAAAATCCGTCCAAATTCCGGCGACCTCCCCGAACACCGTCTTTTGGCATACCACTATTTCTTCGGCCACTTGAATTATAAAATGGTAAAAATTCTATTCTTTTTCATGGCTGATTTTTTATTTTTATTTTTATATTTCAGATTTTATCTTGTCTATTATTAATTATTTTAGCATTAGTTTTTAAATTTTGAAATGTTAAATTTTTTATTTTTGCACCTGTTGAAGTAGTAAAATAGTTTTGTATTGATGAAAGTGAGGTAGTGAGGAAATACTTGAGAGTATGTGGTACTTGTTTGTTTGTTTATTTACTACTTCAAGACTTTTTGAGTACAAAACTCAAAAGTCATTTGTTTGATAAGAAAATATAGACTTTTGGACATTGTTTGAACAAAAGTCTATATTTGAATAGTGAAGAGCATATTTGGGTTGAAATACTCTCTCTTGGACAAGATTGAACCAAAAAAGTCTTGCTTATTAATTTAAGAGCAGATTTTATGGAAAAATTGGCAAAAACAAGACTTTATTTGCCTATTTGAGAGGCTGCACTTCCCGCACTTAAATGAGGACACTCCATCTGACATTACAAGGATCTCAACATACAAAAAGAGAAAAATAAGTAGCTATAATATCCTTTAGGAGCTGAAAATTGTGAGCTAGTTTGTTTTCTTGGATTTGAATCTGTCGTCGCTGTCTTTTGCTGTTGTTGCTGCCCGTTTAATTATTTTGCTGTTGATTTTGAAAAGAGTTGACTCTATTGTATTTGTTTTTCTTTCTGCTGTCCAGGTAATTTTCGGATCATGTAAACTCATAAAATCGAGTTGTAATGAAAGATAATGATGTTGGAAAATATTAGTAGCTTCATCCTTCTATTGTAATTTATTTTTATATTCTCTTGAATGTTTGATAATGTCATAACGATATGTTAGTTAATTAAGTTGTGTTAAGCATCTTTATTTATTTTTATTTTTATTTTTTGCAAAGCATTAAATATAATTTCACCGGGCATTTGGTTATTTGAAAGGAGCATATATATTAAAATTTGAATCCTCGTAGTTATGTTTGTCCCTTTGTTATCACCAAGCTAAGTTATTGTTATTATTATTAATATTTTGAAGTCCCAATATTTTTGTTTTATCTCTTAAAAAAATACTTATTTAGTAAGGTAGTTAAGTTATAGATTAGAAAGACAATCTTTAAACTTATTTTTGTAAATAGTTGGCTACGGATTGCAAATAGCAAGATAGGGCCAAATCTGTAACATGGCTTTAAAAGACCATATCTGCAGATTTAAAGTCCAAGAGCATATTGGCTTTTGGATTTTGTCTTGGATATGAGCCCATTTGACTCCATCAACCCAATAGTAGGCTGCCTCATTCAGTGTCAAGACAAGCCCACATCTTACTAGTTTTAAGCAATGTCAATTAATAATTTTCTCTCATTAGTCTCATTTTAAAAATTAGTATTCATAACAATAATTTTTTCTCATTAGTTAAGTTGTAGATTATTATTTAAATCTTTTCTTTAATTTTTTTAAAAATAAATATAAAAGCGGGCATAAGAAAAGCATAAAAATAGTATAAATTACATTTTGTCCAAAAGTAATTCAAGCCAAGTTTAAGTCAATAAAGCGACCGTGCTAGAACCGCGGAACTCGGGGAATGCCTTATACCTTCTCCCCGGTCAACAGAATTCCTTACCCGAACTTTATTTTCGCGGACCGATTAAAATAGAGTCTAATCTTCCTTTGACTAGGGATCCAAATAAATGGTGACTTGGAACACTGAAAAAATCAATTTTAAGTGGCTACCCTGAACAATAAAATAATCCCTATTCAAATTTTTTCACTTTAATTGAAAAAACTCTATGACCCATACATATATTATTATCTTTTGGAGGGGTAGAAAAAGGGGTGTGACAGAATTTAATTTAAACGAAGTTGATTTTATCATATTGGGTTGTTTATTTAATTCTGTTCTCAATTATTTTGCTGAGTAGCTAACAGTGAAATACTATATACGAATCTACAGTTGAACTCGAAACTGGAAACTTTAGATTGCATATAGAATTAAATAGAGCAAGTTCTTGAACCTGGGCATCGGGGAACAGATTCACAATTAGGATAGACATATACCTAATTGCCTTGCTTGGTTGAAATACAGGAATTATAACTGCATTCTTGTTAATCTTAATTCCATAGACATATAGGTATTATGTTAATTTGAATAGGCGAGTAAGGAGTCGACAGATTCTTATGAGCAATATCAACCTTGTCAATCAACGATCTAGATGAATCAATTAGTTATTTTAAGCCGAGAACGCAACACGATTGTTAGCTAGCCCGTGACCTTGGAATATTCTCCACTACTGATTGTTATTCGAAACTGCTAGTTGTTTGGTTGATTATTCTAGTTATTGAATTAATTGATATTTTTAGGTAGTAAATTAGAGACGACTATATTTTGTGGGGAAAAAAATCTCTTGGATCGGTAAGTTAATTGAGTTTGAATAAGTTAATAGTTAATCACAAGTCTTCATGGGAACGATACTCTACTCACTACTTTATTACTTGACGATCACATACACTTGCATGAGTGTTTTGGCCACAACAAGTTTTTGGCATCGTTGCCGGGGACTTAGAAATTAGCTACTTGACTGAGTTAAGCTTTTATTAATTATTTGTTCAAGCTTTAATTTTCAGTTTACCTGGTTGTGATAACACAGGCCTTTCTCTTGAATGCGGAGGATTCGAAGCGCAAACAATCTACTTCCCCTTGATCCTGAAATTGAACGAACACTTCACAGAGTGAGGAGGGAAGTAGACGAGAACCAAAATTGAAAGAGAGTTGGACATAGTAGTTCAACCACAGACAATAAAAATGGCAGGGAATGAGGAGCACACTGTGATTGAATCCGCAAGGCCTAGTCTTGCTAATATGATGCAGGCTATTGTGAAGCCTGATATCACATGGCACTTTGAACTCAAACAATACATGGTGCAGCTGATCCAGTCCACAAGGAAATATGTGGGTCTATCTCATTAAGACCCGCAGAGGCATATTCAGACTTTCTTGGAAATTACGGATACTTTCAATTATCTGAACGTTTCCAAGGACTATGTCAGGCTGACATTTTTCCCCTTTTCACTGCTCAGGGAAGCTAAGGAATAGTTGCAGAAGGATCCCGCAAACTCAATCCGCACTTGGGCTTAATCAAGTTTTTCCCCACTAAGCAGACAAAGTCATTGAGGAGTCAGATTCCTGGGTTCAAACAACGGGATGGCGAAACACTTCGTCAAGCATGGGAAAGATACAAGAAACTACTCAGAGACTGTCCACATCATTGTTAAACCGACGAGGTATTGGGTCACACGTTCATGGATGGGTTAGATGATGCATCAAAGATGAATCTTGATTCAGCTTGTGGGGATAGTTGCATGGCTAGACCGTACAGTGAAATCTAACTTTTACTAAATAAATTCACTACTAATGATCATAACTAGCAAGGTGATGGTGATTCACGAAAGGCAATTAAGCAAAAATCAGCTGGATTACTTGAGCTCGATGACTGGTCCGCCATGAGAGCCGATATTGCAAAACTGGCTAATCAGATGACTAGGATGACAATACAGCAACCACAACCAATGCAACATGTACAACAAATGTCTATTTGTTGCGAATTATATGGTGACAATCATATGAGTGACATGTGCCCCACGAATCATGAATCCATATACTATATGGGGAAGCAGAACAGAGGTCCACCGAATCAGCATGCACAATACGGGAATTCTTACAATCCAAATTGGAAGAATCATCCCAACTTCTCATGGGGTGGAAATTAGCCGAATCAGAATCACTATAGACCCCAAGGGAATTTCAATCAACCTCAGAAATCACCCCAACAAACGGAAGAGGGTACAAATGATTTTCTAAAGAAATTGTTGCTTGATAATCAGCAGCTCAGGACCGATTTCAAAAATCTTGAAAGACAAACGGAGCAGTTAGCAATGAATCAAAACACTAGACCTGCAGGCACTCTCCCCAATGATACAGAAAAGAATCCTCAAGTGAATGCAGTTACACTCAGAAACGGGAGGGAGCTAGAGGAAGTGCCAAAGAAAAGGAAAGACAAGCCCATACCCGAGGGAGTTGATTCCTAAGGAGATGCACGAACCAAAGAATGCTGATGCAATTCCAGAGCTAGTGGAGGCTACAAGGCCACCACCACCTTTCCCCCAGAGATAGCGGAAAAAAATGATATTCGCATGTTCCATAAATTTCTCTCCGTGTTGAGTCAGGTTCAATTAAAGATTCCACTCGTTGATGTACTACGTGAAATTCAAAAATATGCTAAGTACATAAAAGATATAGTGGCTCACAAGAGAAGATTGACTGAATTTGAGATAGTTGCACTTACTGAGGAGTGCACTTCAAGGGTCCAGAACAAGCTTCCTCAAAAGCTTAAGGATCCTGGCAGTTTCACCATTCCTGTGCGTATTGGTAATATTGATGTTGGTCGTGCTATTTGCGATTTGGGGGAGAGCATAAATCTGATGCCATTATCCTTGTTCAAGCAATTGGGCCTGGGAGCTCCAGGGCCAACTACTGTGATGTTGCAGCTGGCTGATCGGTCAATAACATACCCTAAGAGAGTAATTGAAGATGTGTTGCTACAAATTAGAAAATTTATCTTCCCGGTGGACTTCATTATCCTAGATTATGAGGTTGACGAACTGGTCCCAATCATATTGGGGCGACCTCTCTTGGCTACAAGTGATGCCATTATCAAAGTAAGAGAGGGAAAAATAATTTTGAGGGTGGATGACGAGGAAGCAGTCTTTAATGTCTACAAAGCAATCTAACTTCCTCACCACTATGAGGAGCTCTCAATGATATCTGTTGTTGAGGCGGATGAGCAAATTTTTGACACGAGTGTATATCTAGACAACTCTCTAGAGAAAGCACTTATGTTGTTCGATAGCTTGGGAATTGATGGTGAGGTTGAGTAGATGATGCACATCCTAGATACATCTTGTGCTTACATGAAGGGGATACACCCCTTTGAGCCCTTGAATAGGCCAGACGGGCCGCCTCCAAAACCGTCAATTGAGGAGGCTCCAAAATTGGAGATTAAACCTCTGCCCCCTCACATTCAATATGCTTATTTGGGTGACTCTAGCACTTTACCTGTTATTGTTTCTTCAGAATTGCCTAAATTGCAGGAAGAGAAGCTGTTAAGAGTGCTACGTGAGCACAAGCGAGCACTTGGGTGGACAATGTCTAACATTAAAGGCATTAGTCCAGCTTTTTGCATGCATAAAATCCTCATTGAGGACGGACACAAGCCAAGTGTAGAGCAAAAACACCGACTAAATCCAATCATGAAAGAAGTGGTAAGAAAAAAAATGATTAAGTGACTTGGTGCAGGTATTGTATTTCCAATCTCAGATAGCAAATGGGTAAGCCCCGTTCAATGTGTACCTAAGAAGGGGGGATGATTGTGGTTGTTAATGAAAATAATGATTTTATTCCCACAAGAACTGTCACTGGATGGAGGATTTGTATAGATCATAGAAAATTGAATAATGCCACCCGAAAGGACCACTTCCCTCTCCCCTTTATTGACCAAATGCTTGATAGATTAGCTGGCCAGGAATACTATTGTTTCTTAGATGGTTACTCCAGGTATAATCAAATTGCTATAGGCCTAGAGGACCAAGAGAAGACCACATTTACGTGTCCGTATGGCACATATGCGTCAAGAGAATGCCCTTTGGTCTCTGTAATGCACCTGCGACTTTTCAAAGGTGTATGATGGCTATTTTTACTAATATGGTTGAAAGATTTGTAGAAGCGTTCATAGATGATTTTTTCGTGTTTGGGTGCTCTTTTGATAATTGTTTAATGAATTACTTGCTAGATGTGAAAAGACGAACCTGGTGCTAAATTGGGAAAAGTGCCACTTCAGGAACTGCTTGACTAATTCCTCCTAGGTGGCTATGGAATTGATAGGGAGCGAATTTAGCCAAGTCTGAGCTTCCCCGGTCACAGAGAATAGGAACAACAACAACTTGATAGCTTTCAGGGTCACAGTAGGCTGCCTTTGGGTCATACATATTGATAGAAATTTTTTCAGGTGTTGATGAGGGTCTTTAATGTGTGACCCAGAGAACAATCCTTTATTCTGAATTAGATGCAACATATTGTTGGTTATCTAGAAGGTCTCTGCTTGGATTGCGGGCATAGCTATGGCAGTGGCCAGGTTATCAGTTATGGGCTGTGTCCAGTCATAAAGTGCAGCTTCTGGCACAAGAGGTGCCACTACTCTCACGTTGGGGTTTGCTGGCGGATCCCCAACGTTTCCAATAACGTTGTCTGTGTTACCCATGTCAAATTCGAGCCGGTGTGATTGTTGGGATTGTTGAAGTCTCTTGTTGGCACGGTTTAATACCTGAATGTTTTCTCGGGGTCTGAGAGTCCTTCTAGCAGTTCTCCAGTCCTCGAAGAACTTCTAGGCATACACCTGGTTTCCACAAGAGTTCAAATGATAGAATTTTAATGAACAAATTGGGTATAGAGAAAACTGACTACACTAGGAATTTGTGTACTTCTTTCAATTGTAATTGATAACACCATTAATTCTCCGGCAACGGAGCCAAAATTTGATCACGTCCAACTATGCCTTATAAAAAGACACGCGAACGTTGCAAATATAGTCTGGGTATTTAGGCCCAGAGTCGAACCCACAGGGAATTAACCTATCAATTACTTTCTTTGGATGTACTCAATTCTACGGAATCAACTTTTCCAAACTTTATAAATCACAGTTGATGGTATTACTAATAGCTAAGACTGAAAGTAAATAGACAACTGAAAAGTAAACATGCTTGAGTTGTAAATAATTACGAGAAGATTCTAAGGCTATGATTTCCCCTATTGATGGAATCACTTCCGATTATGTTTCATATAAATTAACCAACATATCTCTATCAATCATGAGCACTTTATTTATCGTAAATCTCTCCCGAGTAATCACAATAATCTACTAGACACACTCTCCCGAGATACACTAGCTAGCTTAGTTTATTACAGCTCACGTTAAATTGCTCCCAAGGCTTCGTTATCCCTAAACCTGCCTTTAAATCCACAGTGATAGATCCCTCTTATACTTTGGGAGTGATGTTGTTCAACAACTACCTAAATATGCACTCTCTCCCGAGTTATGCACACTAAATAGGCACAGCTAATTGAGGATATTGTCAATTAACTACAACAAATATATAGTTGAACAAATAGAGATTAAACTGGAAATCTATATTAGCATAATCAAGAAGTTCATCCTTCAATAGGTTCCATCAAAACCTTAGACAAAGGATTTAGCTACTCATAACAACGTACGAGAAAACTATTAGACTATTCATAATGTAGAAATTGCAAGAAAATAAAAGAGATAAAATAACTATGATATTTTGGGTGATCTCTCACACTTGTTCTTCCTCCAAAAGTAATCTAAAAAACAAGCTTAAACTATTTTGGGCGAGTTTTTATAGCTTATAAGGGTTTTACAAAAGTTTTCCCGAATTGACACTTTGGTCCCCAATTTTTAGATACGTGAACAGTTCACCGCGGCCGCGACGTGGATCGCGGTCGACCAATGTGAACAATGCCTCATTTATTTTCTTCGCTTTTGTCTCCGCGCTCTGCATTGCGGTCCACCGCGGTCGCGGTGGACTTGTGTCCGGTCATTTTCTTTTGCTGTTTGTGTTCGGGTACTTCTCGAGTGGGTATTTTCTTCACATTATTGCCTCCAAACGCTTCATGATGCCTCCTCACGTATACTATTCCCTGCAAAACCAAATAACACTATTTAAAGCATTTTTTGGCAATTTACCTTATAAAACAACAACAAAGCATAAGCAATTTAGGTGTAAATATCAACTATATAGCCTACTATCAATTTCATACTTCTTGGTTTAAACTGTCGTACTATAGATTACAATATGTTTACCCACGATTTCTTATTCTCAGCCATTATATATGTTTATTACTCACTGGGTCAGAGTACTCATATTACTCCCTGCATCTTGCGTGCAGATCCAGGTGCACCTGAGACTGAGTGAGGATTTTCTGTTGAGCAGCGCATATCTGGGAGCATCGAGGTAGCTTCATGGCGTACGCAGCCCTGATCTCTCCCTTCTATCATTTGTTTTTATTTCGTATTCCCTCAGAGTGACATGTATTAGATTAGTAAACCTGTATTAGAGGCTCAGACTTGTGACACCAGATCTTTTGGGCTATGTAGAAGAGTTATTATTTGAAATTCCGTATGTTTAACTCTTATTTCAGACTTCTAGTATTATAACTTGGTAATTTATCTGCGTTAGTCAATAATGAACTGTATGAGAATTGGGTTAAGGTTGTTAATTGGTCAGGCTTGCCTAGCAGTGTGTTGGGCGCCATCACGACCGAGATTGGGGTCGTGACAATTTGGTATTAGAGCCTAGGTTACTAGGTCTCACAATTCATGAGCCGGTTTAGTAGAGTCTCGCAGATCGGTACGGAGACGTCTCTATTTATCCTCGAGAGGCTGCAAAACCTTTAGGAAAACTTCATATTCTTGAATTCATTATCGTGCAGCTTTGTTGAATCGAGAACTAAACTTTTATTATTCTATTCTCTCAAAGATGGTGAGGATACGAGCTACCGAATGAGGTGGACGACCACCAGTGCCACCCACCGAGGCCACCAGAGGCCGTGGACGCGGTCGTGGTCGTGGCAGAGGTAGATTAGCGAGAGAAGCATCTGTTATCCACCAGCTGCCTCAGCTCCGGATCAGGCTCCAGCAGGACCAGTTCAGGCACCACCTGCACCCATCGTGATTTCGGGTCTTCAGGAGACCTTGGCACAGATTTTGACAATTTGCACTGGCATGGCTCAGGCAGTTTCAGCCACCACAGCAGCAATTACTTCACAGGCAGGGGGAGGCAACCAGACCCCCGCTGCTCGTACACCTGAGCAGGTAGTCCAGGGACTACAGATTCTAGAGGCACCTCCATCTCAGTCGGTTGCACCAGTGTAGGAGTTCAGGGTTCCAGTTATGCCGGAGGATGAGCAGTGTCGTCTTAATAGGTTTAGTAGACTCCAGCCTCCGACATTTAGTGGTGTTGATGGCGAGGATGCCCATGGTTTTCTTGACAGGTGTCAGTGGATGCTCTGTATAGCAGGGATACTTGAGTCGAGTGGTGTGGCATTTACCACCTTCCAGTTCTCGGGGGCTGCTTTTACTTGGTGGGAGTATTTTGAGAGGTATAGGCCTGTCGGTGTAGCATCCCTTTCTTGGCAGCAGTTCTCCGCTCTCTTCCTGGAGAAATATGTACTGCAGTCCCGTATAGAGGAGCTGCGTAGACAGTTTGAGTGGTTGATGCAGGGGATATGATCGTGACCCAGTATGAGATGAGGTTTTCGTAGTTGGCCCGTCATGCTATTTGGATGATTCCGTTAGATCGTGAGAGGATCAAGAGATTTGTGGATGGCCTTAACTACCATCTCCGTATTCTGATGACCAGAGAGAGAGAGTATTGGGTGCTATGTTTGAGGAGGTCGTGGATATCGCTCGTGAGATCGAGTCAGTTCGCCGTCGAGAGCGAGAGGAGATGGAGGACAAAAGGCCTCATAGATCGGGCAGTTATAGTGGTGCTCCTTCGAGGGGCCAGTTCTAGCATGGTAGAGGTCGTTCTTTCAGGTCTGCTCAGTCGGCCCGTCCAGAGTATCGTGGGGCATTTTCTGGCCGTGGTTATCATGTATCTCAGCAGGGCCAGTCTTCACTCAGCACCCTCCTAGCTCAGAGTTCATCTTATGCCCTATTAGCTCAGGGTTCTTCTGTGCCGAGTGCATCTGCTAGTCACTCCGGTGCGAGGAGTTCCCTTTAGTCCCCATCTCCAGCACCGGGTAGTTGTTATGAGTGCAGAGAGTTTGGGCATATGAGGAGGCAGTGTCCTCAACTTCATGGCGGTCAGCATCAGCAGAGGGGTCAGCCCTCGACTTCTGCTCCAATTACTTCACCACCTGCCCAGGTAGCTAGGGGTCGTCCCAGAGGGGGAGGTCGATCAGGCGGTGGCCAGGCTCATTTTTATGCTATTCAGGCAGGTCAGATGCCATTGCTTCAGATGCTGTCATTACAGGTATTATTTCTGTCTGCCACAGAGATGCCTCAGTATTATTTGATCCCAATTCCACCTATTCTTATGTATCCTCATATTTTGCTCACTATTTGAGTACGCCTCGGGAGGTTCTTTCTTTACCCGTTCATGTGTCTACCCCGGTGTGCAATATTGTTATTGTGGACCGTGTGTATCGCTCATGTGTTATGATTATTGGGGGTCTGGAGACCCGAGTTGATTTATTGCTATTGGGCATGGTGGACTTTGATGTTATTTTGGGCATGGAATGGTTATCTCCGTGTCATACTATCCTACACTATCATGCCAAGATAGCCACTTTAGCTATGCCGGGTGTACCGCTGATCGAGTGGCATGGTGTGACTGATTATGTTCCGAGTAGAGTGATTTCTTTCTTGAAGGCCCAGCATATAGTTGGTAAGGGTTGTCTCTCGTATCTTGCTTTTGTGAGGGATGTTGGAGTTGAGACTCCTAGTATTGATTCCATTCCTGTGGTGAGGAATTTTCCCAATGTATTTTCTGCAGACCTGTCGGGCATGTCACCGGACAGGGATATTGATTTTGGTATTGACCTGGTGTTGGGAACTCAGCCCATCTCTATTCTACCATATCGTATGGCACCAGCGGAGTTGAAAGAATTGAAGGAGCAACTTTAGGAACTCCTAGATAAGGGGTTCATTCGGCCTAGTGTGTCACCTTGGGGTGCACCAGTCCTGTTTGTGAAGAAAAAGGATGGCACAATGAGAATATGCATCGATTATAGGCAATTGAACAAGGTAACAATTAAGAACAAGTATCCCTTGACTCGTATTGATGATTTGTTCGACCAGCTTCAGGGAGAGAGGGTATTTTCCAAGATTGATCTCTGTTCGGGTTATCACCAATTGAAAATTAGGGATTTAGATATTCTTAAGACTGTTTTTAGGACTAGATATGGTCATTATGAGTTTCTTTTCATGTCTTTCGGGCTGACCAATGCCCAGCAGTGTTCATGCATATGATGAATAGTGTATTTTGGCCTTATCTGGATTCGTTTGTTATCATGTTCATTGATTATATTCTGGTATACTTGCGTAGTTAGGAGGAGCACGCGGAGCATTTGCGAGTTGTATTGCAGAGATTAAGATAGGAGAAGCTTTATGCAAAGTTCTCCAAGTGTGAGTTTTGGCTCGGTTCAGTGGCTTTATTGGGACACGTGATGTACAATGAGGGTATTTAGGTTGATCCGAAGAAGATATAGGTGGTTCAAAGTTGGCCTAGACCGTCCTCAGCCACAGAGATTCGTAGTTTTCTTGGGTTGGCAGGATATTATCGCCGGTTTGTTCAGGGATTTTCCTCTATTGCATCGCCCTTGACCAAGTTGACTCAGAAGGGTGCTTCATTTGTATGGTCAGACGAGTCTGAGGAGAGCTTTCAGAAGCTAAAGACATCTTTGACCACAGCTCCAGTACTGGTTTTGCCATCAGCTTCAGGTTCATATACTGTATATTGTGATGCTTCGAGAGTTGAAAGTGGTTGTGTATTGATGCAGGAGGGTAGAGTTATTTCTTATGCTTCTCGTCAGTTGAAGCCCTATGAGAAGCACTACCATGTTCATGATTTGGAGTTGGCTGCCATAGCTCATGCATTGAAGATTTGGAGGCACTACTTGTATGGCGTATCTTGTTAGGTATTCACTGATCATCGTAGTCTTCAGCATTTGCTCAAGCAAAAGGACCTTAATTTGAGGCAGCGGAGATGGCTAGAATTGCTTAAGGATTACGATATTACTATTTTGTATCATCCAGGAAAGACCAATGTAGTGGCCGATGCTTTGATTCGAAAGGCAGTGAGTATGGGGAGCTTGGCGTACATTCTAGTTGAGGAGAAGCCATTTGTAGTTGATGTTCAGACCTTGGCCAATCGGCTTGTGAGATTAGATATTTCGGAGCCCAGTTGGGAGTTAGCTTGTGTGGTTTCTCGGCCTTCCTTATATGATCGCATCAAAGAGCGCCAGTATGATGATCCATATTTGCTTGTCCTTAAGGACAAGGTTCAGCATGATAATGTCAGAGATGTGACCATTGCTGATGATGGTGTGTTGAGGATGCAGGGCCGGATTTGTGTGCCCAATGTGGATGGGCTTCGGGAGTTGATATTGGAGGAGGACCATAGCTCGCAGTATTCCATTCATCCGGGTGCCGCCAAGATGTATCAGGATCTTAGACATCACTATTGGTGGCGGATGATGAAGAAAGATATTGTGGAGTTCGTAGCTTGGTGTCTCAATTGTCAGCAGGTGAAATATGAGCATCAGAGACCGGGTGGCTTGCATCAGCAGATGGTTATTCCCGAGTGGAAGAGGGAGAGGATCATTATGGGTTTTGTTACCGGACTCCCACGGTCTTTGAAGAAGTTCGATGCTATTTGGGTAATTGTAGACAGGCTGACCAAGTCCGCGCACTTCATTCCTGTTTGTACTACTTATTCTTCAGAGCGGCTGGCAGAGATTTATATTAGGGAGATTGTTCGGTTGCATGGTGTCCCAGTTTCCATCATATCATATCGGGGCACTCAGTTTACTTCTCAGTTTTGGTAGTTGGTTCAGCGAGAGTTGGGTACTCAGGTACAGTTAAGCACAACCCTTCACCCTCAGACGGATGGGTAGTCCGAGCGTAACATTCAGATATTAAAAGATATGCTACGCGCCTGTGTTATTAAGTTTGGGGGGTCATGAGATCGGTTCCTACCGCTTGCAGAGTTTGCCTACAATAATAGCTACCAGTCGAGTATTCAGATGGCTCCGTATGAGGCTTTGTATGGGAGGCGTGTAGATCTCCAGTTGGTTGGTTCGAGCCCGGTGAGGCTAGGCTATTGGGGACAAATTTGGTCCAGGATGCATTAGAGAATGTGAAGATGATTCAGGAGAGATTTCGTACAGCGTAGTCGAGGCAGAAGAGTTATGCAGACAAGAAGGTTCGAGATGTATCCTACATGGTTGGTGAGAAGGTCCTGTTGAAGGTTTCACCAACAAAGGGTGTTATGAGATTTGGAAAGAAGGGAAAATTGAGTTCGCAGTTCATTGGGCCTTTTGAGGTACTTCGGAGCATTGGGGAGGTAGCTTATGAGCTTGCCTTGCCACCCAGCTTGCCGAGCGTGCATCTAGTTTTTCATGTTTCTATGCTTCGGAAGTATATTGGAGACCCATCCCATGTTCTGGATTTTAGTACGATACAGTTGGAGGGTGATTTTACTTATGATATAGAGCCAACAGCCATTTTGGAGCGTCAGGTTCGGAAATTGAGATCAAAGGATTTAGCTTCAGTGAAGGTGTAGTGGAGAGGTAGGCCCGTGGAGGAGGCTACCTGGGAGACCGAGCGGGAGATGCGGAGCATATATTCTCACATGTTTGAGGCTTCAGGCATGTTTCTTGACTCGCTCGAGGACGGGAGTTTGTTTAAGTTGGGGAGGATGTGACGACCCGGCCCGTCGTATCATAAGTTACCGCTTAATTTTCCCCATTTTCTGCTTCTTTATGCTTCATTTTCAGTGTCTTGTGTGATCGAGTTGGTTTGGAATGGTTTTGGTAGGTAATGAGACACTTAGTCTCTTTAAGGAAGGCTTAGTTTGAAAAGTCAATCGGATGTTGACTTATGCATTAGAGGGCTCGGATGTGATTTTTGATAATTCGGTTAGCTTCGGGGGATGATTTGTGACTTAGGAATGTGATCGGAAATGGTTTTGGAGGCCCGGTGTAGAATTAGGCTTGAATTGGTGAAGTTAGTATTTCGGCGAATTCCGGTTGATAGGTAAGATTTTGATCTGAGGGTCAGAATAGAATTCCGAGAGTTGTTGTAGCTTCGTTGCATGATTTGGGATGTGTGTGTAAAATTTCATGTCATTCGGAGATGATTTGGTTGTGTTTTTGATCAAATGCGTGTTTCGAAAGTTTTAAAAGAACTTAGGCTTGAATTCGATATAATTTGATGGTTTTGGTGTTGTTTGAGGTGTTTTGATGATTGGGACAAGTTTGAATGATGTTTTAGGATGTATTGGTGCTTTTGGTTGAGGTCCCGGGTGCCTCGGGGTAATTTCAGATGGCTAACGGGAAGAGTTTTGGACTTGGGCAATTTCAGGTTTTTGCTGTTGCAGATGTGGAGTGGAGTTCACAGAACCGGAAAAGGCAAGGATAGGCTGGGACCGCAGATGCGGATAGGGAGCCGCACCTGCGGAGCCGCAAATGCGGCTATTGAACCGCAGATGCAGCTAGGCGGGACTTAATGAAGTTCCGTAGATGCGGAGAATTAACCGCAGGAGCGGTACCGTAAAAGCGGGTTTTGGACCGCAAATGCGGTTTGTCTGGGCATAAGGTATTTAAGTTCTTCTTCACGAGTTTTGAAGGCTTTTTTTTTCATTTCTAACTTCAGACTTGGAGAATTGTGGGTGATTTTGAATAGGGATTTCAAGGAGCTTTGATAAGGTAAGGATTTTGGGCCTAAAACACGATTCTATGGTGCTATTTCATGAATTAAGACTGAAAATTTAAGGAATTAATGGACTAAAAATGGTGGTTTAGGGGTTGAACTTAAGAGAGCAAAAATTGAGGATTTGAAGGGCCAATTGAACTCTGATTCTTGTGTTTTTGATATGTATAAACTCGTGGGGAGATAAGGAGTCTAGTGATATAAAAAATTTTGAGTTTCAAGAAGTGGGCCCGGGGCTCGGGTTTTGCTAATTTCGAAATTTTTGATATTTTTCGATTGTTTTCGATTGTGTTTTTGTTCCTTTAGCATATTGTGACGTATTCGTTGTGGTTATGGTCAGATTCGACGCGCAAGGAGGCCAATTTGAGAGGCAAAGGCATAGCGAGCTAGAATTTTGGCCGGTTTGAGGTGAGTAATGAATGTAAATGATGTTATGAGGGTTTGAAATCCCAGATTTGCATATCGTAGTACTATATTGAGGTGAGACACGTGCTTGATGATGAGCGTTGAGTCGTTTACTATTGGGGATTGGGACTTGGTCCGTCTCGAGTGATGTTTTACCGCGTAATTGATTGAAACTTATTTGATATCATTATTATTTGGACTAATTGTCATAATTGGGCTCCGTGCCAACTATTTGAACCCTTCGGGATTGCTATCACTGTTTTCTCACTATTTTGATAAATTGCTTGAACTCAGTCGTATTGTTTTATACTGTTTTACAACTCAGCCATTTTTTCTCAGATTTGAAACTTAAATGATATTTCTAATGATGGTTTGGGCTGAGGACGACTATTTTATTATGGCCCGATGGGCTTATGTAATTTCTGGACTGAGCATGGGGATCAGGTTGCACACCACAACAGTATTATATTGGTATTGATATGAGGCCGAGGGCCTACTTGATGCCACGAGATGGATTTATATTGCGCTTGGGCCGTAAGGGGCCCCTTCCGGAGTTTGCACGCCCCCAGTGAGCGCCGTCGACGATAAATAAATGGATCGGGCTGCACGCCGCAGCGGGTACTAGAGAGTACCGTACTATGTGTTGCATTTATTTATTTGGCCATCATTTATTTGCTTATCTGTTGTAGCATTTCCATATTTCAATTTCACTGGTTTATTGATTTCATACTTTTTGGTTTAAACTGCCGTATTATAGATTACAATGTGTTTACCCATGATTTCTTATTCTCAGCCATTATTTATGTTTATTACTCACTGGGTCAGAGTACTCACATTACTCCTTGTACTTTGTGTGCAGATCCAGGTGCACCTGAGGATGAGTGAGGATTTTTTATTGAGCAGCATATATCTAGGAGCATCGAGGTAGCTGCATGGCGTCCGCAGCCCTGATCTCTCCCTTCTATCCTTTGTTTTTATTTCGTATTCCCTTAGAGTGACATGTATTAGATTGGTAAACATGTATTAGAGGCTCAAACTTGTGACACCGGATCTTTTGGGCTATGTAGAAGAGTTATTATTTGAAATTCTGCATGTTTAACTCTTATTTCAAACTTCTAGTATTATAACTTGATAATGTATGAGAATTGGGTTAAGTTTGTTAATTGGTTAGATTTGCCTAGCAGTATGTTGGGCGCCATCACAATCGGGGTTGGGGTCGTGACAAAAAGTTTATTTACATGTCACATGTTTCCTTATATCCATGCAAATTGTGGGTCCTTTTCTTATCGATACTCTTATGCAATTGTCATTTGTCTGGGTCTCTCTTTTAAAGTTTATTTACATGTCATGTGTTTTCTTATATTCAAGCAAATTATTGTATTTTTCTGGGATGTATTACAGGTGCTTGTAAGATTCAAGGTATCTGTTTACCTTTTCATTTTATGTTGTTTTTACACATTAATGACATTAATTTGATATGAGTCCCAATAATGATCAGCACTGGTGAGATTTTGAAAAATGTTTCGCTTTCATATAGTACTAGATGGTACTTTATTTTTTTATTTTTTATCATTTTTATTTTTTATAGATACATAAATTCAAAAAAATAATAACTAATAACTAATTATTAACTAAATATAATATAGATGGTAGTTTTTTTAATTATTATTTTCAGTTTTTATAGATATTTAAATTCAAAAATAATAACTAATTATTAACTAACTAACCAAATAATAACTAATTATGCCATGTGACTTTTTTTAGGGTGTTACTTGGCTTATGGTCCGGAGAGGGCTTTGTCCTCACTTTTTAATAATATATAGATATGTTATCTCTCAGTCTTATTTATTATTTTTCTTTTTATACCTCCATTCTCTCATTTTTCTCTTTACCATCCCATTTTCTCATTATTCCACCAAATTACTACCTATTTTGCTCGAACTTTTGGAAAATGTTGCCGGATGCATATCGGGTCCTCCAAAAATAATTTATTTTTAGAGGATTCGATACGAGTGTGACAACGTTTTGAAGAGTTCTCGCAACATAATCACTGACCCTCTTTCCTTGTAAAAAAACAAGACAACTACCTAATCATCCTCCTATTCTCATTCAAAATTTCGATACTCATCCCATTCAAACATTCATTCAATCTTTCCCTACAAATTCAAGAGAGACCACATACAAGGAAGATGAGAGATTGATTCAGAATTGCACAAAAACAGAAAGAGGGACAATTTTTATATATTAGGTTTGTTTCTACAATATACATTATTGTGGTATTGTTCTAACACAAATCACATTCTTTCGCACAATAATTCCTTTTAAATGAAGTTTTTCACTCCTTTTTTTTTTGTTTTTGTGTGTTAATCCATCTGTCCTTTTTCTCTCACATTTAAACTATGAAATTCTATTTAATTGGCAATTTATCCTGGCATTTATACTATTGGTCGCCTATTTATTCTTTGAACAAAAGCAATAACAGCAGTCGAATTATTTTCCTGGAATGTAGCTCAAATTTATTAGTTACATTAAAATATTAACATGAAACTTACAACATAAAAGCTCAACAAATGCGAGAAACTAAAGGGAGCAAAAGGATTCTAATAATATAATTCAGTATATGCTTATATCTTCACGATAAAAGTTGTCTTACATCATACACGATTTCTACAATGGAAAAACATATTATAGATCATCGACGTCAAACTTCCTTGAATAATTGTCTGGTAAATTATTTATGCGAAATTAAATAATTTTATTACTTTATTATTCTTTGCAATATTAAAACTACATTCGTCTTTTGTTACAAATATAAATAAACAACCTGAAGCTTCTATGTACGAGATCTATACAAGAATCACACAAATGCGGATAGAATATTTGAAATATGAATAATTACAAGTTAGAACCGAAATATGTAAAGGAGCATTATCAGATAAATCATACAAAGAATGCCTGTGAATATATTATATACGAATATTATATTATTGCATTTACAAAATTTAAGTTTAGATTATTACAAATAACTGTTATAACTAATATTTTTCATTATCAGTGACTGTTTGCCTATGATTTATTTGATGTTGAAATTGATGGACTTCGTTTTTTATTTTCTCCATATTTAATATCCAACATGAGAATATGACTATAAAATTATAGCTTGTTTTTATAATGATCCAGCCGACCGTTTAGACTATTTTATCCCTTATCCCCTATTTTACTTCCACTATTTTTTTTTTTTTGGTTATGTGATTCGTCGGGATGTTTGGTTTTGGTTTCGGGTGAGTTTCGGAGTGAAATGTGACACATAGCCACTAAATTAGAGGCTTAAGTTGAAAGAGTTGACCGTAGTTTGACTTTTACGTAGATGACTCTGGAATGGAGTTTTGACAGTTTCAATTACTCCGTATGGTGATTTTGATCATAGGAGTATGTTCGGATGTTGATTTGGAGGTCGGTAGGTCATTTCGGTTTGAATTGGCGACAATTATGAAGTTGAAAGTTTGGAAGGTTTGACCAGGAGTTAATTTTATAGATATCGGGGTCGAATTCCGATTTCGAAAGTTGGACGTCATGTCATTTATGACTTATATGCAAAATTTGAAGTCAATTAGAGTTGTTCTGAGATGAATCAACTTTACTTTTGGAGTTCAGAAGTTCAAAGTTTCAATAGGCTTGAATTTGGTTGTGATTCATTGAATCAATGTTGTTTGATATGATTTTTAGACTGGAGTAGGTCCGTTATGTTGTTTTGGAACTTTACGCTCGGACGGGGTCCTGGGGATCCTGGGTAGAGCCGTCAATATGGGCTTGGCCCGTTGGGCCAGCCCAGCCCATAATTTAGCAGGGCTGGGCTAGAATTTTTGGAGCCCGTTTAAATACGAGGCTTTTAAGCCCGGTCCGAGTAAGCCCGTGGCCCGTGAGGCTTGACTGAGGCTGGGCCGGGCCGGCCCGTGGGCCTAATAAAATATTTATTTAAAATATATAGAAAATAAAAAGTATACCGTCTCTAGATATGGAAAGTCAGAAGTGGATCTTTACTAAGAGGAACCAAAACTTAATCTTGAGAAGTTTCAAGAGGTGATGTTGTCGTGTATTGGAAGGACCATTCTAGAAAATATCTCAATCCTTCAATGATGGTGCGTGATGTACTTAGCATTCTTATTACCATTGTACCATCAGAATCAATATTTAGCATTGGTGGCATGTTCTTACAAAGTACAGAAGTTGCATTTATTATGAGAATGCCCAAACACTTGTTACTACTTGAAATTGGCTGCACAGGTTTTCCCGAACTCAAACTGGTAATATTTTTTATGTGAATTTAAATATTATTAATTTTTAAAATTTATTTATTTTTAATATTTAACTAATTAATATTGCATATGAATTGTAAATGAAAGTGAAGATGTTAAGACAACCTTGTCACAAACGGATTCAAATGTTTATGATGAAGATGATGTGTTGGATATCTCATAAGATCATGAACGTTCTCTTGAATAGTTTGTTTTAGTTTTGACTTTTAGTGAATGAAATACAATCCTGTTTTTTACTTTTTTTAGTATTTATTGTGATATATTGAAACAATATAATTAAGTTTTGCGTATTTTTTCCAATAAGATATTTTTTAAAATTTTAAATAATTATCTTTTATTAATTCAGAACTTAAAGAAAAAATATAAAATTATATTTTTAAAAATGATGGGCCGGCCCGTGGGGGCCCGCAGCCAACATAGGACTGAGGTGGGCTGACCATTATAAGACCCATCAAAATGGTGGGCTAGCCCAGCCCAGCCCGTCAATTGCTAAAGCGCATGTGGGTTGGGCTGGGCTAGCCCGGCCCGGCCCGGCCCATATTGACAGCTCTAATCCTGGGTGAGATTCGAATTAAACCCGAAATAATTTTGGACTTGTACAATTGCTGAACCACTACTGTTCTGATGTCACCGCACCTGCGGAGGGTCTGGCCGCATATGCGGACACGCAGAAGCGAAGAGTTGATCGCAAAGCGAGGGAATTTGGGCTAGGTTGGAATCACATATGTGAGGTCCCTTCCGCATTTGCGAGCCTGGAGGTGCGAGGATTTTGGTCGCAGATGCGGACATGGCCAAGAAGTCCTAGGGTCGCAGAAGCGCCTTTTTGTCCCCAGAAGCGAAAGCGCAGAAGTGTGTTTGAGTCAGCAAGTGCGAGTCTTCAGGGCTTAAGTTGGAACCGCATCTACAATGGTTTTTCCGAAGGTGCGACTAGGTGCCCACAAAGCGAAATCTCTGGGCAGAAAAGGCTTAATTTCGAGGGTTTGATTTCATTTTTATTTTTGGACCTAGAAGGCGATTTTTCATGAGTTTTTCAAGGAAATCATTGAGGTAAGAAATTCTAACTCAATTTTGGATATATTACACGAATCTATTATTGTTTTCATCGTCATATCCAAGGGGATGTGCCATGGTGTATGCTATTCGCTGACGACATAGTCTTAATAGACGAGACGAGGGTCGGTGTTAATGAGAGGTTGGAAGTTTGGAGACAGACTCTCGAGTCTAAGGGTTTCAAACTAAGCAGGTCTAAGACTGAATATCTGGAGTGCAAGTTTAGCGCCGAGCCGAGCGAAGAAGAAGTTGGTAGGGACGTGAAGCTTGGTTCCCAGGTCATCGCCAAGAAGGACAGTTTCAGATATCTTGGGTCGGTGATTCAGGGGGACGGAGAGATCGACGGGGATGTCACTCACCGTATAGGGGCCGGGTGGTCGAAATGGAGGCTTGCGTCGGGAGTCTTGTGTGACAAGAAAGTGCCACAGAAACTCAAGGGGAAGTTTTATAGAGCTGTGGTTAGACCAGCCATGTTGTACGGGGCGGAGTGCTGGCCGGTGAAGAACTCTCATGTTCAGAGAATGAAGGTCGCGGAGATGAGGATGCTCAGGTGGATGTGCGGGCTCACCAGGTTGGATAGGGTCAGGAATGAAGTTATTCGGGAAAAGGTGGGGGTGGCCCCAATGGATGAGAAGCTGCGAGAAGCGAGACTCAGGTGGTTCGGGCATGTGCGGAGGAGAAGCCCCGATGCCCCGGTGAGGAGTTGCGAGCGGCTGTCGGTGGTTGGCGCGAGTCGAGGCAGAGGGAGGCCCAAGAGGTATTGGGGAGAGGTGGTTAGGCAGGACATGGCTATAATGCGGATTGCCGAGGACATGGCCCTTGATAGGAAAGTCTGGAGGTCTAGTATCAGGGTTGTAGGATAGGGGCTTCTAGTATTTCACGCTCTTCTTCCCCGGGGTAGGGCTGGGGTTGGGGGGGTTTCCCATATAGGCTTGGTGTATTGTATTGCGTGCCATTCTACTTATGACTTATGGTTTCGAAAGTATGTCTGTGATTTCTGCTGGAGTTACTAATGCCATTTGTTCTTGTTGTTGTTTTGTTTATCTTGTCCTTCTATATACCAGGTTATTTATGGTCTATGTTTACACAACTATTTATGTGATTTATGCTGGAGTCACTAATGCTTTGTTGTTTTTTTTTTTTTTTCCTTTCTTGTTCCTGCGCCGAGGGTCGATTGGAAACAGCCTCTCTGTCCTATCGGGTAGGGGTAAGGCCTGGGTACATATTACCCTCCCCAGACCCCACCCTGTGTGACTATACTGGATAGTTGTTGTTGTTGTTTTATTATTGTTTTCATCATTTAATTAGTGTTTTGAGTTGAAAATTTGGAGAAAATTTTGTGAAACTCCTTAGGCTAAATTTTGGGGATTTGAAAGGCGATTTGAGGCAAGATTTTTGATTAATTTTTGTTTGGTTCAACTCGTTATTGAATGGGTGTTCGAATTTTGTAATTTTAATCGGGTTTCGAGACGCGGGCCCGGAGTTGACTTTTTGAGTTGGCTTTATATTTTTCTTTAAAACTTGTAACTTTATTGTTCTCAATAGATTCCTATAGTTTATATTTATGGTATGAAGTTATTTTGGCTATATTTGAGCCGTACGGAGTTGGATAATCGAGGGAAAGACTTATTAGTGGATTGAGCGTGTTTTGAGGTAAGTGACTTGCCTAGCTTTGTATGTGGGAATTTTCCTTAGGATTTGGTATTTTTGTGTTAATTGTGATATGTGAAAGTCGTGTACGCATGGTAACGAGTGTGTACACTGGCTAATTATGATAATTACCAGTTCTAGCTATGTAGGTTCACTTAATGCCTTTCATTGAGTATCATAATATATCATATCCATCATTTTTAGCCTATCTTCATATGTTTTACTTGTCTTACCTCTTACTTGTAATTGCCTTTACATGCCTAGTAGAAATTGTTGTTTCCTCTATTCCTTATTCATTATTTAACCGTTTAGTTCCTTACTTGAAATTGATAATTCTTGGGATACCTTGTTGTTGAAATTGGTATTGAGCGATAAAGGTCGTGATTCACGTTGAGGCAAAGTTGTTCAGTTGTAAAATACTGTTCTTGTTGAGTTATTCATTCTGGTTGTTGTTATCGAGACTCTTTTGCATATTGTGGTTGAGTCGTGTGCTATTTATTGTGAAAACACCATTTTATTGACTTCTTTGGCAAGTTGTGATATTGGGCACTTGAGGTGCGATTTGTGATACATTGTGATATTGATACATATGCGGTGGTATAAGGTTTTGGGTTGAAATGTATGCGGTGAGATAAAATACGCTTGATACGTGTGTTGCTAGTAGGGGAACTACTTGAAGCCACGCGGTGCGATAAGGTAGGCTAAAACGCAGGAAGTTATTTCGGAAAAAATAATTTTTCAAAACTAAATGCAAGACTCCCGTGGTGATATAAGGAAAGATTCTGAATTGTTTGTGATTCGAGACTATGAGGCGGTACCTCGATCGTAACTCTTGTTGATATTTCTTTTCCGTTACTTCACTTGTGTTTTGGTTGTTGTTTCCCTTAGCATTTCATTCCTTGTTTTCCTCCGCGATGCATTAATGGTCTTAGTTTAGTGTAGCAAATCTTAATATGTTTCTTATTTGTTTCATTTTTCGTTGTTATCATTGCCATACACTTATTTAGTACTATTTCTTATTTATTCCAGTAGGGTCTTGACCTGACCTCGTCAATATTTTATCGAGGTTAGGCTTGTCACTTACTAGGTACCGTTATGGTGTACTCTTGCTATGCTTCTGTACAATTTTTGTGCAGATCCAGGTATCTTCTACCAGGCCCGACACCAGCGAGTTGAGTTCGTACTTGGGGACTTCAAGGTACACATGCCGGCGTCCGCAGGCTTCGGAGTCATCCTCTATGTATTTTATTTTCTTTCCCTTATATTAGACACTGTTGTATAGGGATGATCAGTACTTATTCGTAGAGTTTGTGACTCGTTATTACCATGTTTTGGGAAAATTTGTACATGCTGAGTTGCGGAGTTTTGTTTATAATAGTTGTTGAGAAATTGTGAGTTTATTCGTTATTTCCGTTATATAATGCATATTTTTGTTAGGCTTACATAATCTTAAAGACTAAGTGTCATCATAATACCCTACGAAAGAAAACTGGGATCGTGACAGTTTTATTCATCGCGCGAATCACGGCCGAATTTTCTAGTTAGGTAATACATTCATGTGTGATGTGTCCTTTGGTTGGGGTTTGACGTTTGATGGGATCTAATTCTAACACTAAATACACCATTATTTTATATCATATTTGGCTTGATACTTTTGTTTCTCTCATAAGATTGTAAGTACTAATGATATCCGTTGTAGCTGCAAACAAACGTGATAAGCTTATCCCAAACTTTAATCCATGATATTAACTTGATAAGTTACATTATCAGATTATACGATTTACTAAAAAATAAAAAATTTCAATACTAGACATAGTTGTAGCGCAATAAGGAGAACCTAAAAATATGACCATGAACAAAAAAAATACTATGTCGTAGTTTTAAATTAAGGGTAGAAACCTGAGCAAATTAAGTTGTTAATCAACAAAATGTATCCAAAGACTATAGATTGAGATAAAAAGATACAAAAAAGGAAGAGAGCAAACGAACCAAAATGTTGGACGAAGGAAGACAAAAAAAAAAATGAGTAAAAAAAAAGTATAAAATAAAATTATGGAGTAATAAGAAAAAACATAATAATAATAAATAAATAAAAAAGTCCTACCACACCAAATCGGTTGTTTCCTAAAATGAAACTTTTTATTATTCCGAAATAATGAATTTAACAATACAATACAATCAACTTTAAATAAAGAACTAAATAAAATATATTTTGGAATCATAATACAATAAAATACAATGGGTAAAAACCATCCAATCAAGCTGTAAGGTATCGTGACGTAAGAATTAATATTGCATGGATTAAAATACGTGCTTTTACTTAAAAAATTGTTTAATACAATAAAAATTATTTTAGCCATTATAGTTAGTTTAATCCATGTATTAGTTATTATGCATCCCATATTCTTAGTCAACTTTTTATCCCATTTAAGGTAATATGAAGATGTCATTTACGCCGCAGCAAAAATTACAACCACCTGAGGGTCATTTGATAGGAGGTTTTAAAAAAATCAATGCAAACATTAGCTTTGTGCATTGCAAATTTCTTATTTGGTATATTTGCAAGGATTTTAATATTTGCTTAAACATGGTTAAAGATATTATTGCCCCTCAAATCCTTCTAAACCTATTCCAGATACTTTTCACCATATTTTGTATATTTTTATACCATGATATTTTAGCCAGTTTTCACACTGGTCAATGAAAAATAGCCAGCGTTTACCAAGTCAATGAAAAATAGCCACTATTTTGTTGCAACAGGGACCGGTCCAGTATAATATACGGGAGTTCTTGTGCATTTGTGTACGAACTCCAGCATATTATGCTAGACCGGTATACTTTGCTAACTCCTGTAAAATTTGCGGGAGACTGGAGCACCAGTGCTCCAAACTCCAATATATTATACTGGACAATTATACTTGCTAGAACTCCCGTAAAATTTGCGGGCGTATTTTTTCGGATTTTGAACAGTGTTTTCGCTCAGATTTAAAGTGACTAAATTTCGATGACTTTTGAAACTTGGTTATTTTTCAACGACCAGTGGTAAATCTGGCTATTTTTGAATTTCTCCCCTAAAATTTATGTAAGCAATAAAATAATACTGATCTCGCCCAGCTATGCCTTATAAAAAGGACAATGCGGTCGTTGCAAATATAATCCGGTTTACAGTCCGGAGTCGAATCCCACAGATAATTAACCTATCAATTACCTTTGTCGGAATCACTAAATCCTTTACAATCAATTTTCCCAAACTTTGTAAACAATATTTGATCTTATTTCTACTAACCACGATTGCAAGTAAATAACTAACAGTTGTAAACTAAATATGCTGGGTTGTAAATAATAACGAGAAGGTTCTAAGGTAATGATTTTCCCTATTGATGGAATCCCTTCCGGTTACGTTACATATAGATTCACCAAACTATCTCTATCAATCATGAGCACTCTTATTACCGTAAATCTCTCCCCAGTAATTGCGATAATTTACTAGACGCACTCTCCCGAGTTACGCTAGCTGACTTTGTTTATTACAGCTCACTTTAGATCACACCCAAGACTTCGTTATCCCTAATCACGCCTTTAAACCTGAAATTATAGATCCCTCTTATATTTTGGGAGTGGTGTTGTTCAATAATTACCTAAATATGCACTCACTCCCGAGCTATGCACACTAAATAGGCACAACTAATTGAGGATCATGTCAATTAACTACAATAAATACGTAATTGAACAAATAGAGATTAACCAGCAACTATATGAACATAATCAAGAAGTTCATCCTTCAATAGGTTCCATCAAAACCTTAGACTAAAATATTTAGCTACTCATAACAACTTGAAGATAAAATACAAAAATATTCATCATGTAAAATTGCAAGAAAAAGAAGAATTAAAGAACTATAATGTTTTGGGTGATCTCTCACAATTGTGTTTCTTGCCAAAGTACTCTCAAAAGTAAGTTTTACCCTATGAAAACCTTTATTTTTTTAACCTTGGGCGAGCTTGACTTTATATAGGTTAAGTGGGTTTCTCTCCAGATTTCCAATTTTGCCCCTGAATGATTCTTTTTCGGACTGGGACACGTGTGAGTTCGCGCACTACTTCGCGTGCCCTTCGCGCGTTTGCTCTAGCATTCTGCCTCAGCCTACTTAACACGCTCGAGCTCGCGCACAACTTCGCGCGTTGCTCGCGCGCCTGGTCCCTTATTTCTTCCATTTCTTTGCCTCGTCCTTGTGCGCACTCAGATCGGAGGGGTCGTTCTTGCTCATAAATCATTCCAATAACCTCTTAAAAGCATCATATAAGCTCCTCATCCCTGCAATATATACAAATCACAATTAGAGCCTGTTTTTCATCAATTAACCATATTATTACATTGGAATATAATCAAGCGGAAGCATAAACAATAGCTAAATTACCTAGATTTCTCCTATTATCAACACCCCAAACTTAATTCATTGCTAGTCCTCGAGCAATCAAACTTTACTCTCTAGAGAATCCTTCACTCAACCATTTTTCCTAACACATTACACCTAGAACAATGTATATACATTACACCTAGCAATGAACAATCCTAGCCTCAAAGCCGACTCTTAAGCGCCATGCAATATTCACACTTCCTCAAAGTACTCTACACAGAAGTCAAGACTTGTTTTTCCGTTACGAATCATATGCCCTCACAATCACATCAACAAAAATTGAGTTCAATCCAACACATATAATTCATATACTCACATATATCAAGAAAATCACTCACTCTCACAAACGAAGTCACATGCATGCAATTGGTACCATAAGCTTGCCCTTAATGTAAATCTCTACTAATGTAGGCTCACTCAGACTAAAATCAATTAGGACTTTTCGTGGTTGTAATGTGGGCTAAGGGATGGGTAGGATATATTTACGAATAGTGACTCAACCTCCCAAGCACTTTAACACATCACATGAGCAAATTTTATTTTATTTTAGCGCAAATTTTTCAACCCACTTCTCATTCACAAACAATATCATCACACAAATATTTCCTTCTTCTTTAAGCACTCTATTAATTCATACCTACTAGCTAGAACAAGACACAATGTATTCATCTTCTTTTTTTCCAGTTTATCCTTCTTGTCACTCAATTTCCGCTAGTGGTGTATTCGTTTACAAAACACGTGCACATTTCATCCTTTTATTAGTTCCGCTCAAAATCCACCCCATACTGTCACGACCCTAGTTCACCAATTGTGAACACGTCATGACGACACCTAGTATTCACGACTAGGTAAGCCTAACACATTGCGGAAGTAACAACATTTGCAAAATTTGTAATCCAAAGCTAAATAACATGAGTAATGTATACAGTTGCCGCCTGGCACATACACTTTACTACTTTAAATTCTGAAGTCATCCCAAAGATCCGGAAACCCACGGGCAACACAGGCTAAGAATAATACATAACACTGCTCTAATCATCCGGAAAGTCTATAACAAGGAAGAAACAGAATAGCATCTAGCTAACTAATGGGTAGAGTGAGAGGGAGACTCTCCGGTCTGCGGACGCGGAAGATAAACCACAAGTCTCCGAAATGCTCCCTGCAGCTACTGATAATGCGCCTGCGTAGAGGTACCTAGATCTGCACATGAAAAACATGCGCAGAAGAGGCGTGAGTACACCACAGCGGTACTCAGTAAGTGCCAAGCCTGACCTCGGTTGGGTAGTGACGAAGAAAGGTCAGGGCCCTACTGAGGCAAAAATAATATAACAGCAAAATATTAACAGTGTAGAATTCCGACGAAACCAATGAACACAGCAGTGTAATGAGACAGCTCAATGAAATAATAATACTACAAAGACAGAACATAAACGCAGAGTAAACACAGCTAAATTGCAACAAGAATGCCAAAGAGGGTCTCCCAGGATACCATCCTGTAGCCCTTTTCTCAACTGTCCAATGGATCTCTCGAGATATCGTCCCGTCGTCCAACTCTCATATCAATATCAAAGGATCTCCCGGGATACCGTCCCGTAGTCTAATCATCAGTGTGCAGGGGATCTCCCGGGATACCGTCCCGTAGTCCTAAAATAAAAGTACTGGGGAATCTCTCGAGATACCGCCCCGTAGTCCAAAAATAAAAATGCAGGGGGATCTCCTGGGATACCGTCCCTTAGTCCCAAAATAAAAGTGCAGGGGGATCTCCCGAAAATCGAACCCGTAGTCCCAAAGTAAACAAACAAGGGGGGAGCTCCCAGAATCCCACATCTGTAGTCCCAATATAAATTCGCAACCAAAATCAGAGAAATATTCAGAAATTGAAGTACAACAATACAATGCAACAAATAATACTGGCCTAACATGCTCCACATAATCACAGTTAAGGCAATTTAAGCAATTTGGCAATTTGGATCAATTAGACATGCTCTTCTACACTAGCACATGCTATAATAGCAAGTAGGATAAAGCAAATATGAAAGAAAATCCAATTCTAGTATGTAAGTAAAAATTCGGGTTTCAACAATTAGCTCAAGTACGCACTCGTCACCTCACGTACAAGGCATCCAATTACCAATTATCACA